>CABEEJ010004663.1:29412-60778 GCA_901482245.1 Timema douglasi | reverse complement strand
TTAGGGTGCAAAACGTAATACTTGGGTGCAAAACGGTGCAAAATAGGTGCAAAACGGTGGTACATTTAAATTTTAATTTTGATGGGTTGGGGGGGCCAACTTAAGTGATCTCGGAATATGCCTGGATCAGATTTGATCTTTTAACTTCACCATCTCTAGGAAAACAGACTAGATGAAACTGATTTCTTTGTTAATGTGACCACTGGAGTGAGTTAAAGTAGAAACTATTGTTAATAAAATAATAATAATACAGATATTTGATATTAAACTTTTTTGTTTCGCGTACACCCGGATATAATTTCTCTTCGACTCTTTACCCCAAATGTGGCTACAATGTAATGCAAGTAATACACATTATAAAATATTCAATAAATAATATAAAAATAATATATTAAATAATAGGTTTTGAACGAGAAAAAAAAGTAAAACCAAACTAATTTTTTTCATTTACTCCTTAAGTTATACGCTTTTATGATGATCATTATAATAGGATAAGGATGAAAAAGGAGGCATTTTTAGAGCTAATATACCCGCATTTGAGTTGAAGGAGAGTGGGAAACCATTTAGGAAAAAACACTCTAAGTAGATCCAACCAGGATTCGATCCCTGATCTCTCCATCATTAGCAGGCCAGTCTAACACCAGAGCGACTGATGCCTCAGACCTTTTGGTCTTTGGATCGGGTGATTATTCTATTACATAATAAATATATTATTGTTTATCTTAAATCCAACCAACCACCCAAATAATAATCACATAAAGGAGAGAGAGGTAGAGAGAGAGAGAGAGAGAGAGAGAGAGAGAGAGAGAGAAATGTTTTCAGATCGAATGTAATTACTTCCGGTTCTCTTGTGAATAACCTAAAGGTGTCCCTTATTATTCAATGTTTATCATTAAATAACATAGTTTGTAAATTATACTTGCTCTCTATGATGTCTTCACACACACCAGGTTGAGTACCACTGATATTGATAAATTAAAAAAATAAAATAATGACCCTCATAAGAAGGCACACTGTCCAAGTGTCAGGTTTGTCTAGTTTGCCGGTGATGGAAAGGTCTTAGTTCGAATACAGGTCGAGTGTATTAAGGTTTACATTTTCCTAGATGGTTACACAATTTCACTTCACACAAATGTTGGTACATTTTTTCTAATACTCTACCTCTTTAATCTCTATACCCATAAGCGTAGCTAGTATATGCGTATAGATAATTTTTTTAAACTCTTTTGACACACATTTTTTGCTCTTAATAATGTTTTATTTATCTGGTCAAATAGTATTTAAGTCAGTTTCGTGGTTATTTTATGGTTTAAACGTACAAGGTTTGACTCATAAAAAACCTAAAACATAATATCTCTTTGAGAATTAAGTTTAGATTTTGGATTGAAGGTATCATTTTTTGCCTGTTTTCACTTACTACTTGGCTGGGCTATTTAAATTTTAACTGCCACTAAAGATCTAGGAATAGGGAAAGAAATATACCCGAATTCTCGTTGAGAGGATTAGAAAACCATTCCGTTAAAAAACATCTTTAATTATACCCAGCCTGGATAAGAACCATGAAAATCATACAAGACAATCTTGAAATTTATTTAGTGTGCCCTCCCAATGTGAACATGGTTTGATGTCGAAGTAAAATACTTTCTATTCCTCTCATCCTACTTCTGTGACAAAATATTATAATCAGTGGCTTCTGCCAATCAATCAAGAATAACCATATTCTAGACAAGTTAATACAATCTATTCAGACCAGGTGATCATATTTTTCTCCTGAAAATACTTGTTACTGAAGTCAAGATATTTCTGTGACACTGTTAACATTCTTTCTAGTGGAAGCTGTGTGGTCGTCAGTCTCAACAGCTGATCATTTCAACGTGACCTAATTAAGTTACGTAAGAGAGAAACAAATTCAGGGTTAAACTTTCGTTCATGGAAAAAAGGTGCTTGAACTGCTTCCATCTTTTTAATAGACTTTCGTTTTCTTGAGCAGGAATAAATGAATATATATATATATATTATATTTAGTTTCTCTTTAAATCATTGTCCAAAAGTTTTCAGTTGCTCATTTGATTTTTATTGCTTACATGAATACAAGAACGTTGATTTACACTACTTTAGTATGTATTTTTTTATTTTATTAGTAGGTTCTATAAAATAATCTTAAATTTTTTATTTCGAAATTGATAACAAGATAAATATATTATGCTATCATATACAAATATTATTAATACTCTAAACATTATGCTATGTTTTAAAACCTAGTTTTATTTGAATGTACAAAAAATCACTAAATATTTGTTAGATTTTTAGCAATGTTAAACTTAGTCACTAGACACTAGGACGTTTCATAAATCGAAGACAAATTTACTGACTCAACTCAGTTATCTTTCGCCTAATCGTTACTATTTACGTTATTAGCCACTGATATGGTAATCAAAATAGTTCGAACCGTTTTAGAGAAAATTACGTGTGCGCCAATCTCGATATTTTATGATAAAGAGAAACTCATAAAAATTATCAACATTTTTCTTTTTTTGCGGCTAGCAATTTTTAAAAAATAATTATTTATAATATCAAACGTAAGTGACAGCTAGAGAAAACATGATTTGACGTATGAAAACGTGAAATTGGATCTGGTAATTTACACACCTTTCAGATAGGCTTCTTCCTATAAAAATTTAACTTTAAATATCCTTCAATGTTATACGGTTGATGTATTTTAACGTTCTATTAACCCGCTTCGGTGGCCGCATGGTCTAACGCGCTACTCTTGTGTTAGATTAGACTGCTGAAGACGGAGAGATTGGGGTTTAATCCCGGTCGGGTACATTGATATTTTTTTCTAGATGGGTTTTCACTCTCCCTCAACGCAAACACTGGTGAATTTCCTCTAAACTAAACCTCCCTAATCTCGAAAACATTAGTACTATTAGTACAGAGGCGTATAACGCGAACCGGTAGTAAGACGAGGGACTAAAAAAAGGTTATATTTCTAAACATACACGCTGTATAATTATACGACCTTCAAACCAACTTAACCTAGCACATTAAGCTACGTCTAATATTTCAAACTTGACCTTGATAGTGACCTTGATCGTAACGAAACCGTATACATTGAGTAAATATCTTATTAAATACTATCCGGTTTCGAACACGAGTTCCGTAAAATTGGGGGTTGATTACACCAACCCCTTTATTAAAGGGTTGGAATATGATTAATGTTATGATATTCGTATTAAGAGGGCACCTGTGTAAGATGTTCAAGTAGTTTGACATTTTGACACATTTTTGATAGTGATTGATGGGAGAAAACATTCTACCACCAGTAAAAAAAAGCAACATTTTATAGTATCGGCTTTCAGCTCAATGGAAGCACTGTCTCAGTACCAGAGTGTTTGACTAGCATACTTAATCCTGACGCGGGAAGTAAGCAATAAAGTTTGAATCACGATAGATTTGCACCATGACCTACCCTACTCCCTCTCAAGAAAGTTGATTCAAATTCTTTATTCAAACAGTTTAAGGTTTATTTCCCCCCTCTTGGTAAGAATTGAAGTCCTACCCTATTGTAATATATCTTCATTTAGGAAAGAACAACTTCAATACACCCAACTGGCATCGAAACCCTATCCCCCACGCTATCGGCAGCCAGTGTATTACGAGAGTGACGCCTTAGGCCATGCGGCTACCGAAGCGAATAACTATTAATTTATAAATGTTTATGGTGACCTGATGGTCTAGGGGTAAGGTGTCTGACTTCTATGCTGGTGGCCGGGGTTCAATCCTCGGTCCCGGCAAAGATTTATCTGATTACCAAACCCTTCCTTCACCTCTGACAAGACATCTTGTGAATGTGAGGAATGCCAGGCCTCCACCGTGGTTCGGATTCCACGTTAAACTGTAGGTCCTTCATTTCATCTCACAATCACCCTACCATTACACATTAGCGTAAGTGCGTATAACCCGAACGGGTAGTAAGACGCGGTGCTAATAATAATATAAATGTTTATACTTTTTACTATACTACTCTTGCATCCTTCAAATCCTTCAAGGAAAGTAGAGGTCAACACTTGAAGGTTAAAGGGATTTCCAAGTAAGAGTATAGTTGATGAACTTGTGATATTAGATAAATCTCACTATTAAAATGTTCAAACACGTTGAAGTTTCACCTTGAAATCATCCATTTCAACACATGTGAAATGTCGCCAAAAGATATGTATTGACCCTTGGGATGCTCATAGAATTGGTTACACAATACATATTAGAAAACAATATAGTTCTTAGAGGAACGTTTAAAAGTTATTAACGATCTAATTATTTTAGCATATATCGGTCTATACATGTAAGTAATATTAACGCTAATGTGTTAGAGGTTAGGAAGGTGTAATTTAGAGGAAGTGTACCTGTATTTGCGTCGTGAAATAGTGGAAAACCCTTTAAGATAAAACATCTTCAGTACACCAGACCAAGATTTGAAACCCGATATATTCATTATAGATAGTCTAGTCTATTACGAGAATAACGCCTTAGATCATGCATGCATCGAAGTGAGTTACCCTAATCTAAGTGAAGGGAGGAAGAGAACAGCTTAGAGCGGTGTTTCTACAGTTTTTATGACGGAGAATCACCGAATGGAAGATGGGGGACCATTGGGGCCCCGTTAGGAGAGGTGGAAGGGAGGAGGGGGCGGGGTTGTTTAAAATTATGCAGGAAAAACATTTTTTTTTTAGGACATTTCGTTTTAGGACTCTAAATATAAGAACAGTTGTTTTTATAAAATTCTAATTTTGAAAAAAATTATCAAATGGTTACATTGAATCATTAATAGTAAGTAATAATAGTTTGATTATCTTTAACATTGTAAACCTTATAATTTCTTTATAAATAATAATTCATATTTGTTGAATTAAGGTCGGTACTGACTTACTTTTATATGTGACTTGTATCTAATGAAAGAAACAGAGCATAGTATTGATATTTCATATTTAATCTTTTTTGCATTTCAAATTTTAGTATATTTGTGTGATCAACTGTCTTTATTTAACTATTACTACTAAACATACTGGGATACTGTGGATCACTCGTGGTACGATGACCACACTTTGAGAAACACTGGCTTATAGCGAATTAGACTTATATTTGCATTGAAAGATGAAGAGAGAACCATATGGAAACTATCATGTGTAGACTTACCTATATAGACATCAATATTATTAATACGATAGCTTGAATATATAATAATATTGATAAGACCTAAAAAGCATTATAGTTTTAATGGACCTAGGACAAACATATTTCGTATAATGGTAGAGTACATTAGATTTTAAGGAATTTTCAAGCACCTTTTAAAACATTTGATTTATTAATATATTTATATTAAATTAAGGTAAAGGGGGAATTTGAGATTAAAACAACATAAAAAGTATTAGTTTCTATTTAGTACAATGACAAATGATTCTAATAAACAAACAAAAACCTGAAGGTGGGTGGGGGAGAGGTTGGTAGTAAGAGGAACTAGATTATAGCTATTTTTGTCCATATCAAGTGATTAGTAAAATTCGTCACACAAAACAATTTGATGGAAAGTTGAGTATAATAATACGAGTGCTAATTATTCTTTTTATGTTAAATTTGGACTTGGAAAAATAATATACCTTAGTATACAAATAATAGAGGTGTGGCAAGTGAACTTTTTCAATTTTTAGCGAAGAGGAATTAAATAAATAAAGCATTCTCGAGGCCCAATCGAAATTCAAGTATTTAAAATAATGTGTTATGGTGTGTCGTAGTTTAAAGCGCAGTGAGAATGGTAGATTCTAGAACTTTGTTCAGAGTATTGACAAGCAAACTCAATGAGAAGATACCATTGGGAAGACTTGGACGCAAATGAGAGGTTAACGTTAGAATGGACCTGAAAGAGATAAGGTGTAATGAGGTCGATTGGATAGAACTAGCTCAAGATAGAGAGTGTGTGATGAGGTGGATTGGATAGAACTAGCTCAAGATAGAGAGCGTGTAATGAGGTGGATTGGATAGAACTAGCTCAAGATAGAGAGCGTGTAATGAGGTGGATTGGATAGAACTAGTTCAAGATAGAGAGCGTGTAATTAGGTGGATTGGATAGAACTAGCTCAAGATAGAGAGCGTGTAATGAGGTGGATTGGATAGAACTAGCTCAAGATAGAGAGCGTGTAATGAGGTGGACTAGATAGAACTATCTCAAGATAGAGAGCGTGTAATGAGGTGGATTGGATAGAACTAACTCAAGATAGAGAGCGTGTAATGAGGTGGACCGGGTAGAACTAGCTAGAGACAAAGAGCGTGTAATGAGGTGGACTGGATAAAACTAGTGTGTCAATGAAATTTCAAGCTCCTAATATTGTAGAATAAGCAAGTATTATGCTGTGAAAAAAGTTATGTTGTTCTTATTAATATTACTTTGGATCCTAAATATAATTTATAAAATGTTTTGTTTGTATTTATTTATTTAGCACCACGTCTTACTACACGTTCGGGCTATACGCGTAAGTACTAGTTACGTTTATGGGTTAGGAATTGGAAGGTTTAATTTAGAGGAAGTGAATCCACATTTGCATGGAAGGGGAGTGTAGAACCATTTAGGAAAAACCACCCCAGTTCACCCGACCGAGATTCTAACCTCGATCTCCCCATCCTTGGCAGTCTAACTCAACACGAAACTAGCGTGTTAGCTAACTACGCTACTGAGGCGGGCTTTTGTTTGCAAATTTGCTAAAAAATATTTGTTGCTAAGTTGAAAAATCACGTTATTATTACAACATTTAATCTAATTGATTCAATTTTTTTTATGTGTGCATTGATGTGTATTTTACAGTACGTTTGTCCTGAAATGTAGGAAACCTACCTTTATGGGCTAGAACATTTTGAAGTTTAGATTAAAGGGCAATGTTTTAATTGGTCAAGGTAAGACTGAGTTCTACCTTTAAATGTTAACGAACTTTATATAGCGGCACAAACTTGTAAAAATCGAGCACAATTGTTTATTTTATCTGTCAATATTCTTATCGTTGAAGCTATATAATTGCAGAAGTCAGAATTTTATTCGCAGCGAAGTCGAATCCCAAACATTTTTGAAGTAAAATTTAATTGTTAGTTTTATTATTTATAAAACTTACTAATATATGTACGCTTACTATACATCAAATAGAGTACCATTATAAAATTATTTAAATAACTTTAAGGTGGTATATATAGGCTAATCCTTTGATACTTTGAACAGTGTTTGTTTGTTTGTTTGTTTGTGTGGTTACCCGTTGAAGCCAGATTTTACGAGGTTTACGTTAATAAATTACCATCCACCACATTTCCCAATTTTCTCACTATCCATTTGGCTAACACACACAATCATTTAGTAAAAGTATATGCACATTGGTTTTAAATGGCTGCTTTGATACTGAATGGAAAGGAACAATTATTTACTGATGCAGTCTCGTAAAGCCTGCCTTCATCAGAAAAAAACCCTATTAAGCCACCACTGATTTTGTAAAATTGTTAAACAGGATTTAGAAAAATTTTCGTCAACGCCAAACTGGGAATATTTGTTGGCTCGCCACTATAATATTAGGTTGTTAAACAAATTCTGACGGAAACCGTTGTCTTAAAGTCTTAATCGCAAAAAAAAGAGGCAGTGTATGTCCCCATCGCCATTATGGACGTCTTTCTTTCTCTATAATAATTTGTTGGCATAATCTTCGGTGGTGGATTCATCTATCAGTGAAAGTGCATTTCATGTATAGTAATTATAGTTCAAAAATTACTCCTGAACACAGGAATAGAACCCGTGGCTTTTGGTTCATCATCAGGAAAATTCTATTGAATCTACTAACCATTTAGATTTCATCGGAATATCATAATTTGACCGCTATAAAGGTTAGGTACTAGATTTACTTTCTATTGCTCAAAGGTTAAGTCATGTATATTTTCTAAAAGTTGACCTCTGTGTTCTTGGAGTAAAGTGCTCGTTTCAGGACCCTATGTTCGTGGGTTCAAGCCTAGCCGGAGTCGGTGGATTTTTCTTGAGCGATACAAATCCATAGCACAACTTACTTCGGAGGGGAAGTAAAACCTTTATTTCCATGTCAATTTTTGCCTGTAAATAGCCCTAGAATGTAGCTATGTTAAAATACCTTTCTTGGAGGTATTGGTAGGCCCTTTAGCTCTCGCTAGTAGAAATTCTCGTGTGCTGATATAATCAGTCAGTACAGAAAGTGCACCTTACATTCTTCAAATAAATACAATTAAACATATTTTCTATAAGCTTATTTCTATCGAAATAGTGGTCTCTACGATCAGTTACGTAAAGTAGTGATAAAAGGAGCTTGACAAAAGAAAGGTATCACGTGTTTGCGGTGAGGTAAACAAAGAACGACGAGTCCATTAGAATCGTGACCTATAACCGCCGGCGTTAGCTCTATCTTGTCACGGTACCGTGCATCTTGTTTCCCAGAGAAGTGAAGTGGTTCTGTCTTGAGTCATTCGGTCTGTGGGTCGGTCAGACAGGGAAAGTATCACGCCGGGGCCGGAGAAAGTGGCCGGTCGCTCGGGGATAAAAGAAATGGTTATATAATGAGGGTTCGGTTCTCTTACGCGCAACAACGTAACGCATATCGTCAATGTAAGAAGTTGTTATGATGTAAGAGAATGACTTTGGATCCATGCTGTGCCCTATCGGGGGGAAAAGTCACGTGACGCTCCAGCTGGTTTATATTTTTAATAGAGCTACCGTTTCATTTCCGTGCGTTTAAAAAACTAATAATACGAATAAAACCGAGATAAAGGAATTCACCCTTTATATATTTTTAGGAAAGTATGATTATTATATTATAAATTTAATTCTATTGATTAATATTCGTTCTTTTGGTGAGTGACTAGATGGGCTTAGTATAGAATCTAAATAGAATTATGAATGTCGTAATTATTAACTAAATATATATAATTATTATATTCACAATTATTTTATTTCAAACCACAAAATATTTTTTTGTGTAACTTTGTGTAGTTCAATAAGTACTATAGATACATTTTTATTTTTAAGTATTAAGCTTATTTTTGAACAAATAAAATAAACAATATTGAGAAATACCACAATTACATCCATTGACAAACTATTTATATTTAACATTTCAAGGTTTTAATTTAAAACAAAAAAATATAGTTTTTTTACATAAAATCTTTTTAATATCCGAATAAAATAATTTCAATCAATTATAAGCATTGTAATTAAATTTTTGGAGTGAATAATTCTTACATTTACATACTCTTTAAAATTAGATGACGTTTTGACCGAGAGACCGGCTGTATCAAGACAAAATTTAAAATAAATGAGACAAAATTTAAAATAAATGAAAATATAAACTTATAGTTAAATAAATGAAAAAAAACCCATTGAAATTAATTACAATGTTAATATGACACACTAAGCTTCACCGTTGAATTAGATATTTAAAATAATATGTATAATAGTAGCTCTGCGTGTTTGGTATTTAACTTAGTTGTGTAAAATTAAAACATTTAAATAAAAAGTAAATGTTTAATTTTTTTTTCTAGTGACCTGTTGGTTTAGGGGTAGGGTGTCAGACTTCTGTGCTGGCGTCCGGGGTTCAATCCTCGGTCCCGGCGCAGATTTATCTGATTGCCAAACCCTTCCTTCACCTTTGACAAGACGTGTATTAATCACAACTTGTGAATGTGTGGAATACCAGGCCGCCACTGTGGTTCGGATTCCACGTTAAACTGTAGGTCCTTCATTTCATCTCACAATCGCCATACCATTGCACATTAGCGTAAGTACGTACAACCCGAACGGTTAGTAAGACGCGGTGCTAATAATAATAATAATTTTTTTTTTTTCATAAGTGAAATACTGTCTAAATGTAATCTACTATTATCTATTCGCACCATAGAGTACAAACATTCTCTAATACAAACATTTTATATTTTTATGTTCTAAATTTAATCAAGAGGCTTGCTATTTACAACTTAATTTAGAAACTATTTAATTCAACTAATATTTTAAAGACTCTACACTAACAATACACTAATTAATTATCTGCGTTTTTTTAGAGGTTGTTTGTTTCTACCTATCGCCCTTTATTTTATTTAAACATAAAATCATTTATATGGAACAAAGCAACGCTGTACAATAAGTGGCCTATAATGAAAGATGAAGCTTGGTCCTGGGTTCGATTCCCATCTCTAGGTGTCATTTATCAATATATTTGATTATAAAATTATTTACTATAATAAAACCCACACTGGTGGGAACGTGAAACAAGGCGTCAATCTCGTATGGTCTGATTTGTCAGTAGAGGTTGGGATTCGAGTATGCTATTTTACTAAATTGTTTTCCACACACTATACACCCAAATGCAGCTACACTCACTAAGCAATTTGAAATTTTTCTTTTCCCGTTACTGTTGACATACAAATAATCTGGATGAATACCTATTTGAAGTCCTGATTTGTGGTGAATAAAATGGTTGGGTTTCCTTAATTAAAAGTTATATTTCGGTATAAAAATTCAGTAAATAAATTTTTTCTTTATGGTTAGAAATGTTAACAAATTAACTCTTACTATCGCTAAACCATATTAAAAAAAATTAACGAGATGTTCGCATTTAAAAAGTCAATTTCGCGAAAGTATTTAATTTTGTTTTATTTCACGCATGTATTATGACCTAATAAATTACTACACTTAACTTTAAATATGTTTTAGTAGTTATTTTAATGTTCTAATTGAAAGTTTGTAAAAAAGTCATGTGACGTCTTGGTGTGTCTAATATTTAGACATTGAACACGATAGTAGAATGAATAATATCTATCACATATTGCACAAGAAGTTGAAACACATTATTTTCAATAATAGCGTTTATAGTCGATACATAGTAAATATTGCATAGTGCATAAAGTTAATTTAACTTTAATTTCTGTTACGTTATGTATGAAATATACTATTGATATTAATTGAACTTGAGACGTGTCAGCCAATGAGAATGCGAGAAGAGGGTGTAGCCAATTATATGCAAGTATAATTAATATATATAATCTATATATATATATATATAGACGATCATAATTAGCTTATCTGTTTATGTTTGATATGTGTTAATTATACTTGCTTGTTATTAACGATTTTTTTCTTTCTTTAGCTTCAATGACAATGATTGTATTTTTTTGAAAATAAAGGGGAAAGAGTACATTTTTATTCTGTTATTGAGAAGTAGGTTTACCATTATATTAATTACAATAATACAATCAGAATCAAATAAAATTATCTAATAAAATAGGCAAAACTTTTATTATATGAATTTCAGGTTTCAAAAGATAAAGTTAACTAACGTGTTTTTTTTTTAGTAAACCCTTTATTGAAGGATTTTTAGATATTATATTTAGTAGTGCAATGAGGTTAGACATTTTTTATGATTAAAAGACAGTTGCTTTAAGTAAGACTTAATACGTTTAATTATAAACCGGTGTATTTTTCTTATAAATTGTGCCTCTAACTCTATTTACTGTTAACTATATATTATGGATTAATATAAGCTCAACCTTACTCCGTAAAGTAAAAAATTCACTGGTGAAATAAATTGTTTAATAAAAGATTCTATTTTATTATTTTAGTTCAACGTGACCTGTAAGGATATATACGTGTTCAGTAGCTATATAAATTATTACTCGAGAGGTCGTAGATCAACAACTGATTATATTCATTGGAGGTTTAACTATCCATAATTTGGTTTATAATTCTCCCTCCAGCCTTATTACTGAGCAGCTATTATCATGCATCCCCCTATTTAAAACCAAACCCTAAATATATTTGAGTTGATAGCATGATAGATACATTCTAGTCAAATTATCCCATAGAATATTAAAAAAAAAAAATATGTTCCTTTAAATCTGTTGAACTGTTGTTGTGTTTGACAAAGTTTTACTCAAATTTTCATAAAGTGAAAAAGGACACCTGTACAAAGGTGTCAAAATATAATTTACATCCCCCAAGCTTTGATATTCATGAACAATTAATTGTACAAGAGTTAGCTTTCTTCCATTTTACTTTAGTGATTTAAGATATTTAATTTATTTTTTGTAGGGTTTGTTAATTATGAATACCAGATTATTTTAATATTAGACACGAACATCTACTGCCAAGGCGTTTATATACTAAACATATTAAAACTACTGTATATATATCAAATGTCAACCTCATTTAATCTAGTTTGCTACTGACAGGTAGATTGGTATTCGAATCCCGGCTGGTTGATACTAAATGGTTATTAAAATGCATATGGCTCGAATAGATTGTAAGATGAGATGGAAAATAAATAAACAAAATAATAGTTTTAGTCAATCCTTAGAATCGAACAAGAGTCCGCCACGTGGATGTGTCTCACCTGTTCTGTTTCCTCTGTCGAGACGCTCGGAATGATGTTGGGACACTGTATATGCACCACTGTTGGACGACAACTGAGAAATGGTCAGGTCTGTTAACGTTCTCTTATTACGTCCCCACTGCAGCCTCCCTCTGCACCCCACTACTACGTCCACACAACTTCACTTGACCGCGCGACTGAATAGGTGCCGAGGAGGTGGCAGGAGAGTTAACATAATAAGAGTTAATGTCTCCTTTGGGCTGGACGACTTTTTGACGTGGCTTGTGAAAAGTCTGAAATTAATTTTCTGTTTCCTGCTATTGCAATAAAAAAAACAAGAAAAAGGGGATTCGTAATGGACTTCCGTTTAATATAACGAAGAGCTGAATTTGACTTTTTATTATAATGTTAGCTTGTTTAATTTAATACGAATACTTACTATAGAACTATATCGATTATTTGTTGTAAACTTTTAAATAAAAAATTCATGACGTTAGTTTATCCAGGAATATATANAAAAAAAAAAAAAGAGAGAGAGAGAGAGAAAGTTTTCTATCAAAATGCATAAAAGGATAGCGAAAGAAAGTAAATAAACGTAAAGAATCAGATAGATGACTAAATAGAGAGATAGAGAGAAAATAAATAGTAAGTTGCACTGCAAATACTTTCTACTTCCCGTACTTAAATATGGAGACATTTATTTAAACTACTATGGTAAGTTAAACAAAGTATTTTTTTTTTTAAATCATTCGAGATATTTAACGCGCACTTCCTGAATCAACTGATTATATCAGCACATCTATACTACTATTATAAAGAGGGAAACATTTTTTTTTGTTTTCTTTTTGTAATGGATAAACTCAAAAACTACTGGACCGATTTTAAAAATTCTTTCACCAATATAAAGCTACATTATCAGCGAGTAAACATAGGCTATATATTATTTTGAAAATTTAATTTATTTCTCATAAAAATGTCGATAGTTTTACACAAGGTATACAAAATTGCCTAAAAATATGCTTTCTCTACGTGCGCTGCAAAAAACTATTGGTATTACATAAAAAAATACTATACTTTCTCACTAATGTGAACAAAAAAGTCCGCGAGACAATATATGTAATTATCATAGTTATGTTACAATAAACGTTTTTTGTTGAAATTAGTCAACTAAAACACGGATGCGAACAAAAAGTGGTTATATCCCTATCATGATATGAATCCTTATCCAAATCAATTATTTAATCAAAGCCTTGATCTCCCCGTCATCGGCAGTCCAGTCCACTGCAAGAGCGTTGTGTTAGACCACGCAACCTCTGAAGCGGGTGTGATGGGTAGCTAGTTTTGAATAAAGTATTTTAATAGTATAACACATCCCGAAAATAGGCCCTATTTTTATACAATAATTCATAAACCATCAATAAAATATATTTTTATTTTTACGCAAATAGAGAAAGGGTGGTTAAAATTTAAAATAAGGTTCAAGTCTTAGATTGCATGAACAAGAAAACCCAAACTCTCTTTACTTGAAAATCCAGTATCTACGGTTTAATTTTCTAAATACAAATAATATTAAAGTTTAAAGAACATGATACTTATCTTTTGACACAGAGAGAAAATATTTATTATTTTTCTCAATAGAACCATTTCAATATGAAACTATAAAAACTAGTTTAGTGTTTGGCTGTCTGTGGCATTTATTGTATAGCCAATATATATATATATATATATATATATATATATCAATTTGGATGGATAAGAAATACATATTTTACAGAAATTCACCCATATCTGATCCAAGATAGGATGAGCAAACTATACTTTATATAATAAATTGAAACTGTCTGGTCTTATAATCGGATCTTGAACTACCGAGTTGGGGACAGACACACCAGTCGGGATCTTTGGCAATGACATAACCTTTTCCGGTATTAACATATATTCCTCGAACATGTTTTTTTACATAAAACTGCTTTATCTAGTATAGTTCAACTGAAACAAGTATTTATAATTTGTTCATGAGCAATTTATTAAAAGATTTAAGACAATACCTTTGAATAAGGAAAAAAAATGCCATAGTTTTCACCTGGAGAGATATTTGATTTCATGTGAAGTTTGTAAAAGGTTGAAAATAAACACTAAGATAAAACTAATATAAAACTTAACCTACCAACTGATGCACGTAAACAAAATCACAAATAAGAGAAAGTCGGGGATATTAAAGGGAAATTTTCGTCACGTAAGTGGTTTATTTATTTTTAGTCTACAATAGCTAACTTATTGTTTCTGTGAACATAATAGTTCTGCTGAATATCCATATAGATTGAAGACTATAGTACAATTTTCATATGAAAGGCTTTTAATTATATATATATATATATATATATATATATATATATATACACACACACACACACTTATGTGGCCACAATTGGTGAATGTAGATAGTATCAAATACAGAAGTGCTTGAAAAATAAAATGAAGAAAGAAAACTTTGGAAATGTATATATCAAAGAAGATTTAATATAGTAGGGCATCATATACTGAGACATGTTAGTTTGACGAAGATAATGAGATAAGAATATGTGGAAAGGAGAAATCCAAGTGGGAGATCAGGACTGGAGTATATGAATGAGATAACGGACGATTTTGGAAGAAGAAGGTACAAAGATGTAAGAAATTTGGCCCAGGATGGGCAAAAGTGGATAGCTGAAACAAACCAACCCCAAGATTGATGACCTAATGATGATATTTTCAGTGTAGTTTTATAAATATTAATAACATCTATCAAATGTGACAGATTTATATCACATGAACTGAAGTATGAATACGTGAAAGTGGATCTAGTAATATTTCTTTCTATGTCATAAATAATCAGAAATATGAATATTTCACACGAAAATTGGACATTTGTCGTAGGTTAACGTTTCTAATTTATAATAAACAGACGACACGTTTGGTTACAATCTGAATTCCTTGAATAGTTGGCTTACTCTTTTCAACGACGTTATACGCACATGTACACACTAGACAACATCGATGCCAAGGCTATGAAATCTACCGAGTATTCCGACGAGAGAATATTGTAACTGACGTTACCGAACGCAGCTTGGTCGTGCAGACTATTTGGAAAGTCCACCGGAGGTGTGACATTTGCCATATCACAGCGATGGTATATTTTCAAATGATTACTGTAGGGAGGACTTTACGTTAAAAGAAAAAGAAAAAGGTCAAAAATTGTTTCTAAAAATTACGGTTTTCATAAAACATGACGAATGAAGTTACATTTATCTTTTATAATCAAATTGTATTTGATTTTTGTATTTGTATACTTTTTGGGCACCGAATATTTCCACTCTTCTGAGCTCTACTCATATTTACAATATAGTGGTGGTGCTATAATACAAATTAGGAGCGGATCTTCATTAATTAGACTTATCTTCAAATTTTTTTGTTCATTTTACACTACATTCAGGCTAAACTAATTTTAATTATAATAGTGGAGTAGGGATATCATTTTGTGGAAACGCGCTTGAATTTGTTGGGCTGGAGGATGGGAAACTATTTAGGAAGTAATACCTATAACCGTCTTGACAATATTTGAACCCCATCCTCCCAGTCACTATAACACCAAATTATATTATTAATGGGTTTAGCAAATCATAAGCAATGGGCGTACGTAAGATCAGTACTGATAGAAGAACTAAAATTATATTATTCATGGATTTAGCTAATCATAAGCAATGGGCGTATGTATGATCAGTCCTGATAGAAGAATAAAATTATATTATTCATGGATTTAGCTAATCATAAGCAATGGGCGTACGTAAGATCAGCCCCTGATAGAAGAACAAAATTCACTGAAGTGAAAAATTACACTGGACAACCATCACGTATATATTTTTTGACACACACTAATTAATTAATATCTTGCCCACCTGAGTGGCGTAGTTAGCTAACGCGCTTGTTTCGTGTTGAGATAGACTGCCGAGGACGGGGAGATCGAGGCTAGAATCTCGGTTGGGTGAACTGGTGGTAATTTTTCCTAAATGGTTATCCACTCTCCTGGCACGCAAATGCGGGTTCACTTTCTCTAAATTTAACTTTCCCAATTCCTAAACCATTAGCGTAGTTGGTACTTAAGAGTATAGCCCGGACGGGTAGTAATATGCGGTGCTAAATCAAAATAAAATATCTCTCAACAGCATTAAATCCAGTTATGCGTTATCACGGGTGTGAAACATGACCAAGGATTGTACCTAAGTTCCCTGGACCCTCCTGAGATGTACAGCATGACTGATACCATTATGTCATACAGGTGGGCACGTTCACAAAGGCGTCAGTCTCATCAATTAATCGTTGAGGTATTTAGCTTGCCATTCCTGAAACAACACGACTTACAAACTAGCTTAAACCTATAACAGACTCACTCCCTTACACTCCCATTTCCCATCAGTTAATTCATCACTGTGAAAGGGAAACACCAATTCCATTTGATATTAGTTTTTCGGGTGTGCCTGGAATCGAACCCGCCACACTATCTCAGTGTGAAGAGACACTACCGATGGAGCTAAGGTGTCGGAACAGTTTTGTTTAATCTGGACTGTCCATCATAAATAGGTGTGGCCTCAAATACCTCCAGGTGTACTGATATTTGTTAACTTTCTCTTGACCCCTCTGAGAAAGCGGTATTGTAATCGTAAAAAAAATGAACTATAGATTTTCATGAATGTCGAAGTATCATGGCCCCCTGAAACCAAAAGTCTGTATGTATCTCGGTTTAGAGTGGAAACCATTTTACCGATTGGTATAAAACTTGGTCTAGGGTTTTCACAAGGTTTCTCCGTGGAGTTTCTGGAATTATAGATCAAACCCTAAATTTAAGTATAGTTTATTGAAGGGCTAAAAGAGATAAAATGGATCTTTTTCAAAATCGGCTCAAACGATTTTAATTACATTTTGTTTCTAGGTATTGTTTAACATTACAAACAAAATGGAAATTCTCGTTTTCTTACGAAAATGACTTTCAGGCCAACATCAACTGAAATGTCCCATTTCGAACATATCTCCAGAACTATTAACTTATCAATGTCAAGTTGTAGTACTATTAAAAATAAAAATGTTTTAATTTGGATAATTAGGTGACCTGGCGGTCTAGGGGTAAGGTGTTAGACTTCTATGCTGGCGGCCGGGGTTCAATCCTCGGTCCCGGCACAGATTTATCTGATTACCAAACCCTTCCTTCACCTCTGACAAGACATCTTGTGAATGTGAGGAATGCCAGGCCTCCACCGTGGTTCGGATTCTACGTTAAACTGTAGGTCCTCCATTTAATCTCACAATCACCCTACCATTACACAGTAGCGTAAGTGCGTATAACCCGAACGGGTAGTAAGACGCCGTGCTAATAATAATAATAATAATTATTATTATTATTTGGAGAATTATAATACTATAAAGCCACACAGCTGAGTCACTCACCGACATTAATGTTTACCCACTTCCAGATGAGCTAGAAGCTTGAAATTGGCTAAACATATAGCTTCTAACCTGTAAACAACTGAAAAATTGCAAAAAGTTAAAAAATAATAATTTTTAATCCCCGAAAACATACAAAATGGTGAAGAAACTTTAAAGTTTGTGCGGACCTTTATTTGGGGGTTTCTTGTGGCTAAACTGTAAGAGATATATAAAAAAAAAACGGCTCTGGGAACATATTAGTTTACATTCACTTTCAAAGAAAACACACTGGGGGTTTGGGAGCGGAGCAAAACGAATATTTTCACAAAACCAACAATATATGAGTTCTAAGCATTATATATATATATATATATATATATATATATATATATATAGTTTTTTGTGTAGTATGAAATTGATTTTTATGTTCTTTGGTGGACATAGATGTTCCTCTTTCCTCAATGTTTCTATAAAAGTGCATATTATATTTTCTCTTTAGTGGAGTGATTCTGCAACAATGTTTATTGTATCGGTTCAAAAAATCGTAAGAGTTTTGAGTAAATGTAGCTATTTTAAGATAAAAGTGGGAGATAGTTTGTGCGGGGCACCAAACAATTTATTTCTAAATAGTTTCCCATACTCCCTTCTCACAAATGCGGGTATATGTACTCTAAAATCTACCTCCCTCATCTGAAACCCCATTATTATAGATGTGAATATATTCCGACCGGCTAGGTAAGACGTGGGGCAAGGAAAGTGAAAATAAAGCCTTCTATTAATGCCTAATTATAATCTATTTCTTATGATGAATTTCTTTCAAGTCATGCTTCTCTTTCTACAAGGAAGTGTTGGCTTGCTACTCTGTTCTCGTGTATGGTTTTTCTTTTATAGTTATGGCGGTGGTGTCCATTATACTTCAGCAAAAACATTCCCTGACACAGCATCGCACTTTGATATTTGAGCAGAATTACAGACCTAATTGAAGCATGAGACTTGCATATCAGAAGTAGAAACCACGAATATACACGTTGGATCAAATTAATGGAATACATATACTATCTTCGGTGCAAAGCAAACAGGGGTTCGGACGCATCCTTAGGAGGAACTGTATTCTGCATGACGTCATAAGAGAAAAGGTTGAGGGAAAGAGGAGCTTAGGTAGGAGGAAGATTTAAATATTGGATGATAAGAAGAAAAGAAGAAAATTATGGGAGCTGAAGGAGGAAGCAAAGGACAAGGTGCATTGCTGGTCTACGTCCACTGATAAAAGGAATGGACCTGTCTTAAGACAGAACACCTACTAAATAAATTAATGCTAATCTATTTAAATTAAATAAAAATCTTCATGGTGTCAGCCCTCAACTTAATGGATAGAGGATGTTATTGAATAGTTCATTAATATCTTAATATATTACTATTATAATTTTTCATACTGATTTATAATTGCTAATAGGAGTCCTTCCCCGTGGCTGTGTCTTTATTGTATTTAACAAAACATTTTTTTGTTCCACGTCTTACTAGCCGTTCTTGCTTTACTAGACTAATTAAGACGTATCCGACACCTTAGCTCATTCAGCATGTCTGTCTACCAAGTTAAGGGTCCAGGGTTCGATTCCTGGTATGGCAAAAAAATTTATCATGGGTGAAATGTGGGTTTACACTTTCACATTGATAAATTAACGACCGGGGACAGGATGTTGTTCCTGTCCTAATCTCAAGTTATTTTATAAGGCGTATGAAGCAACGACAGGACTAGCAAGCCGGTAGTGGAAAATATAAATGACTCGAATAAAAAACTGACCAAGGCAACAGGCTAGAAATAGTAATGGGCGTGAAGGTAAATCATACTAATTTAGCATGGAAGACAACATTAAGAGGAATCCACACCTTCACGTAGATAAGATGGTGAACTCTTTAGGATAAACGAACCAAAGTTAATCTCAGTGGCACTCGAATAACGACCGTTTGTCACAAGAAAATAAGGCTATATGAGCTTGAAATCTGTTCTACATGCCCAATGTTATGGGTACCGCAGAGGTTAATTAACGGTTCAACCGCATTGGCGTCCGCGTGGATTAATGTCAAGTTCAGGTGACCTGGTGGTCTAGGGGTAAGGTGTCAGACTTCTATGCTGGGGGATCTGGAGTTCATTCCTTGGTCCCGGCACAGATTTATCTGATTACCAAACCCTTCCTTCACCTCTGTCAAGAAGTGTAGTAATAGCAACTTGTGAATGTGTGGAATGCCAGGCCTCCACTCGTGGTTCGGATTCCACGTTAAACTGTAGGTCCTCCATTTCATCTCACAATCACCCCACCATTACACATTAGCATAAGTGCGTATAGCCCTAATGGGTATTAAGACGTGGTAATAATAATAATAAGAAGAAGATCAAGTTCATTTAGTATGGTTTGCCGTTGGCGAGTTAACTGGCTTAGAATCCCCGCCGGGTGTACTAAGGGTGACTTCTATCTATACCTCAACAAAAATTTGGGTTAATTTCCTCTACAATTCTGACTTACTCATATCTAGATCATTAGCATTAATCAATGCGTATAACCAGAAAGAGTATTAACACTCGATTGAAAAGTAAACAAATAAGAATATAGCGACTAATTAATTTATTTAGACCTAAATGGTGAAGGTAGTTTATAGGTAGTGCACCCACATTAGTTAGTAGAGGGGATGGAAAAAACCGCATTGCAATGTTACGTGTGAAAATTAACCCCCAAGACACTCGGCGGAGATACGAACCCCAAATCCCGTTACCATAAATATTGTATATTGCAATACCAAAGCTTTATACCACGCGATAGGCAGTGCGAGCATCCTTCCACCCCTCAACCCCTAGTTGCTATGTTTTAAAAGCTGACAACCCACTTCTGTGACCTTAGACCCTTAAGGCGTCACTATCGTGTTAGGCTGAGCTATTGGAAACGAGGAGACCAGGGTTCAAATCCAGTTTTCCAGTCGATAAATATATATTTTTTAGAACATTGTCACGATGAATGTTATCAATTTATAATGTTTGTCGTAGCTCAATTCAACACATCGATACACACGCTTTCCATTAACGGGTTGGTGACCTGGCGGTCTAGGGGTAAGGTGTCAGACTTCTATGTTGGTGGCCGGGGTTCAATCCCCGGTCCCGGCATAAATTTATCTGATTACCAAACACTTCCTTCACCTCTGACAAGACATCGTGTGAATGTGGGGAATGCCAGGCCTCCACCGTGGTTCGGATTCCACGTTAAACTGTAGGTCCTCCATTTCATCTCGCAATCACCCTACCATTACACATTAGCGTGAGTGCGTATAACCCGAACGGGTAGTAAGACGTGGGGCTGATAATAATAATAATAATAATAATAATAACATTAACGGGTTGTTTCAATTATCCTCACAACAGCCAACGAAGCTGTCTGCTTGTATCTATCTCCACAGTTCACGCGCACTGATATGAGAAAGTTGGTTTTTAGATCTGATTGTCTCTCCCGTGCAGAACATCTCATGCAGAGCGGACGAAATATAGATAAGTAATTTAACTTTAGCAGAACAGTTCGCGCCGATGCGGCGGAAATCTTGTGATTGTTTTAAAGCTGGTCACGCGGACCAGTTTCTATTTTGCACTTGTTTCTTCGGCAAACGTGTTAGTCCACATTAGGCAAGCTTTGGTTAGGATACATTAACCTGTAAGTTGTAGTTTTCAAACTGTGGTCCAAGGTGGAGTACCAGGTGCTCCACAAACTGGACCACGGGAAAAAATGAAATCAACATTCTGGGTAAGAGCTAGAGAGTAAAACAGTCTATAGACAAGCCAAATACACTAAATAAATAATACTTTGTACTACAGTGTGAAATATGCATGAGAAATAAAGTATAATAATTTGTTAATTATTTATTGAATGATAAATTGGCCTACGTAGATAAATATAATATGCTCAGACTTCGATAAGAAAGTGACTTGTATACCCATGAAACGATTATTACGTGTTCCGTCACTGTGAAAAGATGGCCACCGACTGAGATAAGGTGTTGGAATATATGTTTAGTTATTTAAAAAAAAACAACAGATTCCATCGAGTTTCACAAAACGTTTTGGTAATGCAGGAATATATCGATAACTCTAATATAGTATGAATGAGGGAGGAAGAATTTCGAGGAAATTTGCTTGCATTCGCGTGGAGGAAGAGTGGTGTTCCATTTAGGATGAAAAAAAAAGTTCTCTTTAGACCCAGTTGGGTTTCAAACCCTGACTTCTCTGTCACTGTAAAAAAAAAAGAACTATATGTAAGTCAGCAATTGAGCCATACCGACCAAGAGGCTACAGTCTGTTTGCAAAGATAATGCCAACATATGCGGATACAGAGTATCATCTGGTCAGCACAACTAAATTTCCAACTATGGATCTCGGTTTTAAAGATCAAAGCCACTCATTTAAAAAAATTCAAGTAGCTCTTAGCTTTTATTCACTAGGCTGAGTTTGACCCCGTTCCATACCCATTGCTTAAAAAATAATAATTTAGAAGCACTAGGGATCGAAGCAAAGACATCTCAATCTGTAGCCAGGACTTCTTCACCCTAGATAATCCTAAATTAAACCAAACGAGGCTAATATTTAGGGTCATATATAGAGTTGATGTCCGGGGGTCAGTTAATCCCCCATTTGACCTAAACTGCTTGTTATTCGTATACTTGTGGATTCATCCACTTCCGAAACTATAAATAGGATCCTTAGCCTACGTACACACACAACACTGGTAGCGTAGGTGAAAGCGGAGAGCAGAGCAGTTAGGAATATTTACTTAGGACACACACAACACTGGCAGCGTAGCTGAAAGCGGAGAGCAGAGCAGTTAGGAATATTTACTCAGGACACACACAACACTGGCAGCGTAGCTGAAAGTGGAGAGCAGAGCAGTTAGGAATATTTACTACGGACACACACAACACTGGTAGCGTAGCTGAAAGCGGAGAGCAGAGCAGTTAGGAATATTTACTACGGACACACACAACACTGGTAGCGTAGCTGAAAGCGGAGAGCAGAGCAGTTAGGAATATTTACTTAGGACACACACAACACTGGTAGCGTAGCTGAAAGCGGAGAGCAGAGCAGTTAGGAATATTTACTACGGACACACACACAGATTATCAGAGCATGTTCAGTTTCTGAACAGCCAAGCAATGTCGGGCTGGGGTCTGGTATTGGCTGAAAATACAGCTTTAAAATTTCATATTATTAACTCATTGCATAGAGAGGACGGGATCCACAGAATATTATTATTATTTAGCACCGATTCTTACTACACGTTACCCACCTCGGTGGCGTAGTTGGCTAACGCGTTAGTCGTGTTGAGCTGCTCGACTGCTGAGGACGGGGAGATCGAGGTTCTAATCTCGGTCGGGTGAACTAGGGGTGGTTCTTCCTAAATGGTTTTCCACTCTCCCTCAACTCAAATTCGGGTTCACTTCCTCTAATTCAACCTTCCCAATTCCTAATCCATTAGAGTAATTAGTACTTAGAGCGTATAACCCGAACGGGTAGTAAGACGCGGTGCTAAATATTATTACTACACGTTCTGGTTATACGCTTTAAGTACTAATTACGCTAATGGATTAGGAATTGGTAAGGTTGAATTAGAGGAAGTGAACCCGCATTTGCGTGGAGGGAGAGTGTAAAACCACCCCAGCTCACCCGACCGAGATTCGAACCTTTATCTCCCTGTCCTCAGCAGTCGACCTCGACACGACTAGCGCGTCAGCCAACTACGCCACTTCACTGAACAAACGAACAACGAGAAGTTTATGGAGAATTTCATCATTAAATATGAAAAACTTAGAAAAAATGTTCAACTTTTTTTTTAACATACGATGATCGTAATAAATACTTTTGATGTTATATTATCTTTATTCTTCTGCCAAAGAGGAATTCTGCTGTTAACTTTAGAAATCAGCGTTTCACCATAAATTTCGTCAAAATTACTTTACTACATTAAACTAACTCTCAGAAACTATAATGACATCCACTTCAATCAGTCTTAAATCACAAAGTGAATTGTCCGCTCAGCGACCAGCTCTGCTACACGTGCCTATCTCCTCTCTACACCGCTCTCAGCTGCGCTCTCTGTGAGACCGTCCGTCGTCATTGCTCTGTGTATGTTTGAATTGTAAGCTCTGCCCTGTGCTTTCAGCTCCACTACCAAGCTGTGTGTATGTCCGTGGCCTTAGACTAAGCGCCAACTGGCGTAGATAATATTTGATATTTTTTATTTTAAGAATCACGTATTACTATACATTCGGGCTATACGCTTATGTACTAATTACGCTATTGAGTTAAGGACGTGGAAGGTTGATTTTAAAGCAAGTGTACCCATATCTGCGTGAAGAGGGACTGTGAAACCATTAAGGAAAACCCAAACTCAATACAACCAACCGGAATCTAACCATGATCTTCCCATTATCGGTAGTTTATTCTATTGTGAGAGTAGCGCCTTAGACAATGCGGCCCCCGAAGCGGGTAATATTTTATCGATTAATTTAATTCCAGTAATTAATTATCTTACCAGCCGCATTGGTATGCACGTAGCCTAAACGTCAAGATCGTCATTTCTGGTAGATCATTGAATGGGAAGCTGGAGTTCGAATCTCAGCCGGGTGTACTGAGGGAAAATTTCCTTAATGTTTATCCATTTTTGTGACTAATTCAAGATATTTGAGCCATATTTGTGATCATCCATGTTAGTTTAACCCTTTGTGTGATACATCCATGATAATTGAACCATTTCTGTGATGCATTCATGCTACTAGTAGTTAAACCCTTTCTGTGGGATATCCATGAGAGTCTAATCATTTTGTGATGCATCTATGATATTTAAACCATTTTTGTTATGTATTCATGGTAGTTTAACCCTTAATGTGAGGCATCCATAATAGTTAAACTCTTTGTGTGATTCATCCATGAGAGTTGAATAATTTCTGTGATGAATCTACGATAATTTAACAGTGTGAGTGTAGTTTATAGATAGCAAATTAATTCATTTCGATCAAGATATACATTTTTACTACAAGCATACTTTCATTTATTTTAATTTACGTTCTGAATGAAAAATAAACGGATCATTTTGCCCTTTCTAGACTACATCAATATATTTCATTCCTGGAAATTAGGCCCATCAGTGATTTAGTCGACCAGTAATACAATATGACAAGAGCAACGATTTTTTAAAATTGGTTTAGGCCTGCTTCGGTGGTCGAATGATCTAAATCTTTACTATGGCAATAGACCAGATTAACGATAACGAGAAGGCTAGGATTCTAAATCCAGTAGGGTACATTGAGGGTAGTTTTTTCCTTAAAAAAAAAAGGGTTTCTGCTCTCCATCCACGTAAATGTGGGTACACTTCCTCTATATTCGGCCATATTCATCCCTAAAAAATTAGCGTAGCTAGTACATATGAGTACAACCCAAGGGAGTAGTAATATCTTGTGGGTGACCTGGCGGTCTAGGGGTAAGGTGTCAGACTTCTGTGCCGGCGGCCGGGGTTCAATCCTCGGTCCCGGCAAAGATTTATCTGATTACCAAACCCTTCCTTCACCTCTGACCAGATATTTTGTGAATGTGGGGAATGCCAGGCCTCCACCGTGGTTCAGATTCCTCGTTAAACTGTAGGTCCTTCATTTCATCTCACAATCACCCTACCATTACACATTAGCGTAAGTGCGTATAGCCCGAACGGGTAGTAAGACGCGCTAATAATAATAATATCTTGTGCTAATATACTTTTATAATTCTACTAAAATTTGATTCGGTGGCCACATGGTCTAAAAGGTGTCACTTTCATGTAACGCTAGACTGCCGATTTCAGGGGCTTGGAGCTCGAATCCTGGTCGGGTTTGCTCTGGATGGATTTTCCAAAATGTTTTTTATATCTTCCCTCCACACAAATGGGGGTACACTTAATCTAAATTCAACCTTCCTTATCACTAATTAATACATATGCGTACAGCCTGAACAGTAGTAGCACGCGGTAGTAAAAGAGAAAGAAACTAAAGCTACTTTTTTAAATAAGTCTAATAGAACAGAGCACACATTAGATAATAAATAATTCATATATTCTTTTTAGAAACAAATATATTTTTCATGTGATTTCAAACGATCCACCTCAGTGGCGTAGTTATCAAACACGCTAGATTCGGGTTAAGCTAGACTGCCGAGGATGGGGAGATCAAGATTTGAATCTCTCTCGGGTGAACTGGGGGTGGTTTTTCTTGAATGGTTTTCCACTCTTCCGCCAAACAAATGTGGGTTCACTTCCTCTTTATTAAAGCTTCCAAATTCTTAACTCATTAGCGTAATTAGTACATAAGCGTATAATCCGAACGGGTGATAAGACGCGGTGATAAATAATAATAATAAAAAATTTCAATAACTTTACTTCCAGTTGAGTAAAATGAGATCGTGAATTCTCCTCCGCGCACAACTAGGCCGCATATCCCTTCCCTCCCTCTCCTTTACCGTTTGACCCAGGAAGGAACTTTCTTCTCTACAACACATCACGCATAAATACATTAAAGAGAATCATGGTCAGCCGTTACCATAAAAGTTACCTCACTATTAACTGTCAATACCACAAAGAAATAATTATTCTTGGTGTGGTTTTGTTTGTAAATATTGTCTGGTCATCCATCATAATCAACCTTTTGTGATCATCTATTTGAATTAGGTTAGGGGAACTCTTATAGAGAATTTTAGAACTTAAAAAAAATTTGTTATGACTTTAGTTGGAAATGAAAATTTGTATAAAGGTAAACAAATATAAAAAATTAAACAATTACACATTTTTTTGCTTTCTTTTGTTAAGTGTATTTGTTTTTATTATTTGAAATTTTTATATATTTTATTTATTATAATGCATTGATTAATTTTAGTTTTGGTAGTTATTACATTAAAATCTAGTTTAACTTTTACTTTCTCTCAACCCTTCAAAAGGATAAGTATTGTGATCGTCAAAAAATTTAACTAGAAGATTTCGATAAATGTTGGCGTTATATGACCGGCCCTCAGAAACGGTAAAAGTGGTTTTCACGATGCCGTATATCTTCTGTATTTCGTACTATAGTCGGAAATATTTTACCAATCGGTCAAAACTTGATATCTAGGGTTCTCATAAGATCCCCCTGTACGGTTTTTGATATTCGATGTCCATCTCTAAAATTAACTGTAGTTTATGCCAGGCTTCCACCGTGGTTCGGATTCCACGTTAAACTGTAGGTCCTTCATTTCATCTCACAATCATCCTACCATTACACATTAGCGTAAGTGCGTATAACCCGAACGGGTAGTAAGACGCGGTTCTAATAATAATAATAATAATAATAATAACTGTAGTTTACTGAAAGGAAAAAAGAGGAAACATTAATTTTCTCAATATTATCTCTAACGATTTTGATTCAATTTTGTATTTATTCACTCTATTAAAACTATAAACAAAATTGAAGTTTTAATTTTTCCCTACTTATATAACCTTAACGGTAATTTACACATCCAGAATTTTCCAAATTTGATCATATCTCCACCATTATTTGAGATACTATATAGCTTACCAATCTTTTATTTAATATATATTTTTATAAAACCAAAAGTTTTTTATTTATAAGTATATATATATTTATTTGCAAATCTTTGAAATACTAAATTAATTTCTTTACTCTTTTGTATATTATTTCATATACTCTTTGGTGTACTGTTTCTGCAAAAATATATGTTATTTAGTTTCACAAGTCTTCGATTTTCTAAATAACTATATTTTAATATTAAAGAAAGAGAAAGTCTTTTCGTATCATTTTTTTGGGGGCGGTATGCGTCTCATAGCATATTTAAGAGATCTATAATTTAATTTCATTTAATTTAAACACACAAGATATTGCAGGTTAGATTAAAGGATATCTCAAAGTATCCACCATGAGAAAGAATGAAAAAAAACTATAATTTAAAATAAAATTTTGTTAAAATATATAATTTGGTGTGCCCAGCTAGGGCTTGCGACTAGACCCAACCTGCCGCCTAAGAGCTAAATAATACATCCGATCTCACTGGAGCTGATTCAACTCTATTGAAGGTAAGATCCATAAATGTTTAGTAAAATAATTTTTGACACCTAGGGACTAGTATAGTACATTTAACCATTAAAATTTTAACCAAACACATTGAACATATTTTGCTCCAGTTAACATTTGAAATTTACTTTTAAGTATTTTTTCTTTCTCATATAAATAGACAGGGTCGTGAAAAAATCAATTTCGAGATTACGACAAATTTTTACGTTTTATATAAAGACAAATAAAAAAAAAGTGGATTTTACAATACTGTATATCCCCATATTTAACATCTTGGTCACGGATTTTCTATTTGATAGATTTTTTTTTTCGAATTTGACATTTAGATTTTATAGAGCTATACTATAAAAATTGTTTTTACCTTAGCCATTGAATCAAGTGTACTTTACTGATGAGTAAGTTTTTTGAATTCCAAATTTTTCAAAAATTGCTCAAACGATTTTGTTTAAAATGCATACCTAGGATTTGTTTCACATGACAAATAGCACTGTATAATCGGCTTTTGGGATAAGGAAGATTATATTTATAGGAAGTGTACCCGCATTTTCATGGATAGAGTGTAAAACTATCTTGGAAAACCAACCTCAGTACACCCGATCGAGATTCGAACCTCCATCTCTACCGAAGCGGGTTATTTGCAGTTAATCTAAACTTAGCTATTGGGTTAATATAACACCCAGGCATTAATATTTTAATTCATTACAAAATACAAGTTTACTCAACCCAATTTAATGTTAAAATATCTTCAATTTCCACCGGATATCAAATCGGGACCCATGATACTAGCAAACAGAAACACTCTCAAACTGATCCACGTTATCGAATCCCCAAAGAAACAGAATCGTGGACATGAAAATTGCAGATCGCAGCTCACAAATTCACTCGATCATAATCACTCTTCCTAGTTGTCATCGTTTAAAGTGAATCAGCCAACGAGTCCCTCGTGATGTAATCTTCCTCCACTGTGATGCAACAGTTTCCTCTCACCGTCTGCTCTCTTTGAGCTGTCCTCTTTGCTTCATTAAATAACACCTTGTGCATTGTTTATCTCGTGAGACTTTGTTGGAAGTTTTGTAACACTTTTCCTCGGTGACCCGGGCAAAATTATGACGATCACTGTACAACTTTACCTCAACACGTGTGACGTAATACAAAGTTTCTCGTAGTTCCGCACGCTCATTAAATATAGCCATACACAGGGGACTATTTAAAATATTATATAATACTAACGAGTTCTAAATTTGGCGAAACTAGACGTTTTAACTTTTAACATATTTTATTACTGAAATAAAATTACGTTTCTTGATTCTATCAGTTAGTCAAATAATGGCAACACATTTTACCCGAATTTTCTTAATTCTTTTACCTGACATTGGTAGGCTTAGACAATTAACAAAAATTTAATAAACAATCTAAGAGGTTATAATCGTAATAGAGTGGATTCCTGATGAGAGGGAGATCATGTGTAATGAGGGTGAGGAAACCATTTAGGGTAATATACCTTCAGTACAACCGACTGTGATCGAACCACCATATCCCCATCATCGGAAGTCAAGTATATTGAAACAGTAGTGCCTTAGACCATGTGGTAAAAAAAAGTGGGTAGTATTTTATTCCCATAAATGAATAACAAACAACGTTCTACAATTTTTGTTTAAAATATATAATAAACGATTGACTTGACATCTTACTTACTATCCGTTAGACTAAATGGATAGAGTTTAGGAAGATAGGATTTATAGAAAATGTACCCTCATTCATCTGGAGGGAGACGGATAGATTGGGAAAATATTTATTAAAAATTACCATCAGCGCATTCGACCAGAATTCAAGTCCTGCCTAGCATGTTACCTTCAAACCGTTTTAGAAGAGATTTATTGCTTATTCCGCTTGACCACTGATGCGGGTTTGTTTATCACTAAAAAATATGTATTTGTTGTATTTAACGTGCAATTTATGAACCGACTGATTATATCAACATACGAGAATTTCTATGAGCGAGAGCGAAAGGGCCTACCAACTTTACCGGGAAAGGTATTATCACATACCTCCCAGGGCTCTTTTATATGCAACAATATACATGGGACCTACGGTTTTACTTCCCCTCCGAAGGAAGTTGTGCTACGGATTTTGATCGCTCAAGAAAAGTCATTTGACCCCGGCTGGGTTTGAACTCACGAACATTGGTCCTGAGGCGAGCACTTTACTCCAAGAACACATATATCTACACGATTTATCATGAAATTAACTGTTATGATAGTAAATATTTATATGTTAACATTTAAAGTTTAAAATAAAAAATATTTTAACAATATATATATATAGGCCTATATTTATTTAATTTACTAAAGTGTATTGAAGAACTTGAATGAAACATTCGGTAGTTAAAAATAAATGTTACGATGCGCCGCACAAGAGTTTCCACCCCATCTACCTCAATATGGAGATATTTACTTAAAACACGTAAGATACGTGAAACTAAATAATATACATTGTTTCAAAAACATAATGGCAAACACGGCCTCGTGAGGAGCTACCTGAATGGAGAATTAGCAGCTCCGGTCTAGAAAAATGAGATTAATCGTTGTGCTGACCACATGACATCCTCTAACTGAAGAAGTTGGCGATATTTTTGCTAGCAGACGATGGCCTCTCGGTTGGTTTAACTCGATTGTGGGCTCTCGCCATGGGGTTTTTATAGGCGAGAAAATATTGGTTTTGTAAAAATATATTCCAAATTACAAAAAAAAAAATATACAAGGTTTAATTTATTTCGTATATTAAAAAACAGATTTTGAGAAAATGATTTTTTCTCTTTTCCCCTATAAGTAAACTACCCTTAATTTTATGGTTGGACGCATACTTTATAAAACCCCTCTGCGAACCCTTAGGAAAAATCTATATACGAAGTTTTATTCTGATCGTTTAAATCAGTGGTTCTCAACCTTTATAGGCTAGAGCCCACTTTTGAAAATTGGATGCTGGTTACCACCCCCTACACTGCCCACAAAGGGGAATGTAGTATTCATGCTGGAATCAGTAATAACCTCAAATTCATGTTACATTGTTCAGTTGTGTGTAATTATTTCAAACTACATAATTATTATGTATAATTACTTTTTAGTGACTTAACTTATAATCCTTATGAATACAATACACATTAAAAATAACTTATGTTAAATGTTTAAAAAAAATAAGTAATTTAATGTACTGTCAAAATTATATAATATAAATATTAAAATAAACGTAAACCCTTTTGTTAAATATTTTGTCACCTATTATTATTAAAATAAAATAATGTCTGTAATATTCATAAAAAACTAAATATCTCTTTAGAATTTACCACCTCAATGACAACCAAAAATTCCCCATGCGGGGGGGGGGGG
>CABEEJ010004663.1:0-29223 GCA_901482245.1 Timema douglasi | reverse complement strand
GGGGCGCTGTACCGCCCAGGTTGTGAAACACTGGTTTAAATGATGTAGGCTCCTAGGCCGAGGTACGAACACACATACGGAATTATGAAAACAACTTTATCGGATTCAGGGAGCTATGAAACGTTGACATCCTTAAAAATCTCTAAATCGATTTTGTTGACTATCAGTATCACAATATTTCCTCTCACCGGTTGGTTGAGAAAATGTGAAAATCAATGGTAAATTATTTGAATATTTCTGGACAACTTACAACTAATCTCGATTTAAATAATCTTGTAGCAATGTGTTCATTACTCTTCAAAAGGAAGTTAGGTGATATTTTACTCTATAGTATATTATATCCTTTAAGAGACGAAAGAATGCTGTTAAAGAGACTGTAGAACAGACAGGCAAAGCTTAAACTCCAGAGGACCTTCTTTTTTACTAGCTTACTTCCTACTCATTACTTTCTTCGCGTTTCTCTCGTCTTATTTGCTAAGTTTTTTTTATCTAGCATTTCGCCATCAAATAAAATTATAAAGAAATTATGTGGTGGCATATTTAAAAAAAAACATTTCAGTAGGTCTTTTTTTTTAACTTTATATCTTTTCGTATTCACTGACATTTGTTTAACTTTTGAAATATTTTCATAGTAATAAGAAACTTTAATAATTAAATTTAGATTGTGTAAAAAAAAGAGTTTTAAACAACTAAGAGGGGGGACCTAGAATACAGCACCATAAACCTTTTTTTCAATAAAATATTTTATAACAAGGTTTATATTAAAACAGTGTCAAAGGTAAACACAAGAACTATATTGATTTTGAGTTATTCATTTTAAAATTAAAAAATTGTGTTACTTGATCAAAGCTGAGAATATTATTATAAAACTCTTATTTCATAAGTTAAATGTCATGTGCAAGTATTAGATTTACTTTATATAAGTAATTGCCTTGTGTAAAGATAGTTCGGATGACACTTAGATTTAATAATTAACACATTTTGAGTCAATGATCATATTTATTCTGAATCTTTTAGTCACTTGATTACTAATATACAGTAGATAGTAGTGGGTAAAGATTAGCCATAAATATTTTTGTCAATTAAATGCAAACAGCTTTCTCATTCTTATATCACGTGAGAAAATGTTTTTTTTAAAATATAATTAACCTTTCATTAATAAAATGTACTTTCCAAGCAGAGTTCTCTTTTTATTTAAATAAGTTACTCGTAATTTTATAATTGTACTTTAAATCTTGTTCGTAAGTTTTGATGCATAATAACCTGTTATTTTAAGAACTTTGGACCTATAAAGTAGAACTTATTCATCAGTCTACTTGCGACGTTAAATATTTGGTAAAGTCGATTCACAATAACTTGAGCCTTTACTGGCACATAATTACTAAAATCATTTTATCGTGGGGCTAATGCTCTAGATGCTCTAGACCAATATTTAAAATATTTTATATATTTTAACAAGTGAAGACAAACTTCGATGAAGTCACACAACTTAACTACCCACATGGTTGAACACGGAAGTGTAATATTTCATATTTCAGGAAATATCCAACAAGCTACCACAAACGGATTACACACATTATTTAAAAAATGTAATACAGAGTCAAATTTAAGATCCAGACAATTTGTAAATCTCTTCTCAGGCATAGTAGTTGTTATAAAAAACACACAATATTACTAATAACAATTGATAAATATTTTTTAGGACTTCTTTTGTAATCTTTTTTAAAAAGTATTTAGCCCTCCGTATTACTACCCGTTTGGCTTATACGCCTATATACTGATTATACTAATGAGTTCGGAGTTATTAAGGTTGCATTTATAGGAAGTCTACCCGCATTTGCGGGAAGGGAAGGAGTGGGAAAGCATTTAGGAAAACCCAACCTCAATATATCCGAGCCACGCTCCTCCCCATCATCGGTAGTTTTGTATATTGCAATAATGATGCCTTAGACCATAAAGCCACTATAGCACTTTTGTTATCAATCTTATTTTGACTTTACCAAATGGAGTTAGATGTGATGTTCAGTTTTTTTAAAACCATAAATGAAGTAGGGATTCAATTAAAGTCCTTATCGTCCGGTAGCTTAGCATAAGAATCATGCAAAAATATGATACCAATCAGTGGTAGTACCTTAAATATTGATTTCTGGTATGGATCCCAAAATCTAACCACTTCAATGCCCGTCTGATGTCATAAAACAAAATGACCACCTCTTAAAGCAAATTATAGGGTAACATTTATTATTGGGCATCCAGTATATCATTTTCCACGTTTTACAGGTCAAGGATTTCAAATATGACATCACTTTTGAAGTTTGAGTGAGTTAATACACAGTTAGTTATATTTGTTTAGAAAACGATTCAAATGGTATTTTATAATAGGCTGTAGTATTATATTCAAGCTATAGCTTACATGCTGTTGCTTATAATTTTTTATATATTATTAGCACCACGTATAGTTAGTTACCCGTTAGGGTTATACGCACTTACGCTAACGTGTAATGGTAGGGTGATTGTGAGATGAAATGGAGGACCTACAGTTTAACGTGGAATCCGAACCACAGTGGAGGCCTGACATTCCACACATTCACAAGTTGTATTTCTAAAATTTTACATTTCCTTTTAATCAACATTTTTCATTCATTGGAATAGCATATTAGGCAGCAATTAACCTGAAATGAAATAACGCTTAATTTATAATATATAATACAGCACATTCTCAGCTGATCCCCCAATACATCGATAAACCAACAAAATAACACTGATTATTTCGTACTTGATAAGATAAAACCAATTTATAGTGTTTCCCGTAAACATTGGTCAACCAGCAACAAAATAAAGCACTGTTAGTGCCTGATTGTAACTAATCATATTTATAGTTCACCATAATAAAAAAAAGTGTCATTTTTGGTGTCCTTGACCTGAAAATAACACGGAAAATGATATGCTGGATGAATAATAATATAATTTCCCCCCACAATTGCTTTAAGAGCCAGCCATTTTATATTTATGACGACATACGGTCAATGTATTGGTTAGATTTTTGGAATCCATATCAGAAATCAATATTTATGGTACTAACTATCACTGTGCCAAATGGAATGTCAGTATCACAATTTGCACGATTCGGCTGATTTTTTTCTGCTAAGCTACTGGACTATTACACCTAATTTTCCTCAGAACAATACGATAGTACTACTACGACTACAGCTACTACTATTATACCTCTGTTACCTTGTATTAAAGTTCTTGCCTCAGGACCCAGTATTCGTGGGTTCAAACCCAACCGGTATCGACGGATTTTCTTTAAGAGAAAAAAAAAATCAGTAGCACAACTTTCTTCTTAGAAGAAGTAGATCTGTCTCTCTCATGTCAATTGTGGAATATTAAAGAACCCTGGAAGGTATGTGAAAACACTTTTCCTGGACAAATTGATAAGTCCTTTCGCTCATAGACATTATCGTGTACTGATATAATTAGTCGGTTCATCGAGTGCACGTTAAATACTTCAAATAAATAAATAAATAAAAATAGTAGTCGTAATTCTATTACTAATAATATTTCAAATTGTTTTTACACAACAGGATTAAAACATGGGTCCAAAAATAAACTATTGTATAATGGGACCGAGCCCATATCGAACCATCGAAAACTCGAATCATACGAAATAACAGAGAAAAATGAGAATAACTACACGTTTTTAAGGGTAAAAAGTATTTGATATATATTTTAAAGCTACACTTAAAAAAAAAATATTTCCGAGGGAGTTTTGGAATTAAACATCCAACCATAAAATCAAGGGTAGTTTACAGAAGTCAAAAAGAGAGAGAAAAAAAATTCCAAAATTTGTTCTAATGATTTTATTTACAATTTTTAATCTAGAAACTATTTATCATTATAAATAAGATGGAAATTCACACTTTCTTATGAAAATGACTTTGAGGGTAGTTTACATAGGTTAGATTTTTCAATTTTCATAATATCTTCACAACCATTTGAGATAGGAAATAACTTATCATTGTAAGATTGTAGTAATATTAAATACAAGAATCTTTTACTTGAAATGTATATATTTTAAACCAATGGTTTGAGCTATAAGCAAATATATATATATACTTTTTTATTACGGTTATTTAAAATAAATTTATTTCTTATGTTTTTGGTGGACAAAGATATTGCTTTTCTCAATATTTTTGTAACAGTATTCCTAATCCCTAATGCCATTGAGTAAGTAACAGTGTGTATTATTTCATTTATAATATTTGGTGTATTATTTCTACAGCAGTGTATACATCTATTCTTTCTTTTCACGAATCTTACGAGTTTTTCGTAAATGTCTAGTTTAAGATAAAAACTGGTGAAAATCTGTGTGGTGCACCGTAACATTTATTGTTCTAATTTTACCACTATCTGCATTGGTGATAACGCAGAATAAAGCGTCAATAGTGTCTTGTGTGGCTCGCCGGTGACGGAGAGGTCGATATTTGAATCCCGGATGGGTGTATTCTAAGGGTTGTATCACTTAAATTATTTTCTACTCTCCATCCACGCAAGTATGGTTAAACTTCTTTTAATTTATACCTTACTCATCCTTAGCCCGTATGGTTATTAGTAGGACGCGTTGATAAAAATAAATAAATACTCTATACCCAAATTTTCTTACGAACGAAAATATCTGAAATTTAAGAAAATATACTAGTTCTGTTTTCACGTTTTCTTACCACAAGTTATGTTATCTGCAGGTGTCACTTTTCTTTTAGCATCATGTCATACCACCCATTCAGGTTATATACGCTTATGTACTAATGGTTTTAGTGTTTAGGAAAGTTATATTCATAGGAAGTGTACCCACATTTTTGTGGAGGGAGAGTATCATCTGTTACCACATAGCCACAGAGGTGGGTCTGTCACTTTTAATAAGTATGGTTAATACCTATATTTATTATTATTATTTAGCTCTCCGTCTTACTACCCGTTCAGGTTATAACCCTAAGTATTGATTACGCTACTGGATTAGGAATTGATATGGTTGAATTTAGAGGAAGTGAACCCGCATTTGCGTGGAGGGAAAGTGAAAACCACGTAGGAAAATTCACCCCCAGTTCATCCGACCGAGTTTATAACATCCATCTCCCCAGCCTCGGTAGTCTAGCTCAACATGAAACTAGCACGTTAGTCATACACCCCACCGAGGTGGGTGTTAATACCCATAAAATAACAATAATAATATAGTAAAATACTATCATTATTTAAGATAAAAAATATATATATATTTGTAAATTCTTAAAGGTTTTCTAAATGCATTTGTAAAAAAAAACCAGGTTATAGCTATACCTAGATTTTGGTTGTAAGATCACTAGGGAAAATACAAACACATTTATTTGCTGCCAACATTGATAAAATGTTAATATATTATGTGTGTTATTCTATAGTTATTGATAGTATCAATCAAAAGTGATTGCTTCAAATCCCAATACTTTATGTATGAATGTATTAAAATTGTTTTAGTTATTATTATTATTATTATTATTATTAGCACCGCGTCTTACTACCCGTTCGGGTTATACGCTCTTACGCTAATGTGTAATGGTAGGGTGATTGTGAGATGAAATGGAGGACCTACAGTTTGACGTGGAATCCGAACCACGGTGGAGGCCTGTCAGTCCTCACATTCACAAGATGTCTTGTCAGAGGTGAAGGAAAGGTTTGGTAATCAGATAAATCTGTGCCGGGACCGAGGATTGAACCCCGAACCCCAGCGCAGAAGTGTGACACCTTACCCCTAGACCACCAGGTCACCTTGTTTTAGTTACTTTAGTAACTAACTACTACTGTTATTCCTACCAAAATCATACTTTATTTTTTAATAACACTATTTAACCATCGCTATAATATATTTACTAAACACAAATTATTTACCAACTAACCAACCACTTGTGTAAAGTGTTACTTACAAACTACCAACCATGAAAGTGAATAGAAGGGATTCCTCCTACATGGTTGGATTTTTTAAAAATAAAACAAGGGATACAAGTCATAAATTTAGCCGGCTCATCCTGGCTCTCCCGTCGACCCTATGGGGGGATACAGACCAGATTGCGTGCCATTCTTTTCTAATTTATGGCCGCTTCTATTCAAAATGTCCATGACTTCACGTGAAAGGGTTTATAACGACAGTCCTACAAGTGAAGTTAGGAACGGAATATTTCACTCACTAGAAATATTTAAAAAAAAGAGTTGGATACATATTTTACAACAACGGATGTGTCCCATATATTGCCAAAAAACTGATTTGAACAAAACATTCAACCTTCTGACAGGCACTGTTATCTTACAAGCACCAAATATTGATAAAAACATCACTTGATTAATGAGTTTTTATTTTAGAGTGTTTTTTATATATGTAAAGAACAGGGTCTATGGTCTAGTGGTCAGAGTTCTTTCCTACAGAGTCAGTGGTCGCGGGTTCGATCTCCAGCTCTTCCGTGTTTTTCTTTGAATTATTGGGTCTGGAACGAGATCAAGCTCAGCCTTAGGGGGATTCATGAGGAGTTTCTTGAATATAGAAGTAGCGGCTGCTGTCTAGAAAACTGAGACCAATGGCTGCAGGGTTGATTGTTCTTACCACATGACACCCTCTATCTCAAGTGTTGCCACTATATTTCCCAACATGCTGCGGTGGCGCGTTTGATGTAATTTGCTTTCGGGCTGACGTCACGTATTTTTGTTTTTCTACATCAAAGAAGATTGATATAATAATTTTTAAACTTTAATTTCTGGGGCAGTATGGGTTTGTTGTGCAATCATATACTTCTCTTTGAGGTCGAGATACCTGGCTTTGATTTCCTATCAGATGAGTTGTTTTTACTGCCTCAAAGTGCTGCTTAATTGGATTTAAATTTAATCTTCTTTAAATTTCTCAGACTTCTCATTTCCAAAACATTGACACTAAAGTCTACCATCACCACTATTACGGCTAGCACTGATATTTTGGGCCAGTTTCACAGTCAGACTTAGTAGTTAGCACCCCTCAAGTGCGACGCTACAAATGTAAGATGACACCTATGTAGACCAGAATGAATTGGGCTTGCTCCATATGTGAAACTGGCTCATTCCATTCGTGTCTAGGTGGGTGTTATCGTGTATTTAGTATAGCACCACACTTAAGGCGTGTTTAATCTACATGTTATTTATTTGAGGTGTCTATCATGCACTTTCTGAACCGATTGATTATATCAGCACACGAGAAATTATTTGAGCGAGAAAGAAAGGACTTACCAATTTTGGCCGGGAAAAGGAATTTTCACATACTTCCCATTGTTCTTTTTACATGCCACAATCGACATGGCACCGACAGCTTTACTTGCCCTCCGAAGGAATTTGTGCTATGGAATTTTATTTTTATCAAGAAAAATCCATCAAACCCGTCTGGGGTTGAACCCATGAACATCGGGTCTAGAAGCAAACACTTTACAAGATCACCAACGTTGATATCTGACTTTGAAACTGGCCCTAAGGCTCTGTACTAAATGGCTGTATTTTTATTTCATAGTGGCTCATAACCGTCCCCACAGATTACTGCATGCACAGTTTAAATTATTTGATTTAATTCACTGTCCTGTCCCATTTTTGTTGAGAATATATTTACTTTGTTTTAAAACATGTCACTAAAACTAGGGGTTGGCCGTGTGTGAATTGTAGTATTTTACTTTCACTCTTGTACAGTCTAACGCGCTGTTATTCATCCCCCCATCTTCCCACCAACCTCCCCCCCCCCCGGTGAGCTATTTTTAATATTTATAGGTACAGTTGGCTATTAATAATAACATATACAAGATCGACTACTTCTTATTACTTGTATTAGTGAAAGGATATAACATAAAAATAAGTATATTAGAAATAAAAGAATATAGTTATTTTATAAACTATTTGATCTTGATAATATCTTTCTTCTTAACAGATTGGGTGGATGTATTTAAATCAAAGTCATTTTATCAACAGTATACTATTATAATAAATAAAGTACGTTGTCGGTTTTTAAAATTAGTTTTAAAATAATTTCTTAGTCAAATTATATGTGAAAATGAAGCTCCTCTTCTGAAGCGTGTCGCGTGTTAAAGTTCCTATTTTTGCATTTTTTGTTACGAAAATGTTTTTGACTAATATAAAATAATGCTTCAATAGATAATCACAGTTTAATTCTCCAAACATATCTATCTCAACAGTACTTGAATATTTGTCATGAACATTTGAATACAGACTTTTTAAATGAAGGGAGGAAAATACTGCTCTAACTAATTCGGGGATGCCCTTGAAAAAGATTCAAGACGGTTTAGTTTACCAATCGTAGATAATTAAATTTAATGTGTACACTAGAGCATTTAAAAAAAAATTATTTCAGTCAAAAGAGTTTAGTGTTATAGAAAAATGAAAATACGGGCATCGGGCATGCAATGCACTACTTTACATCCTAAACTAATGACCTTGCCTACTAAGTGATTTCAAAGATATTTTGAAAAGTGTGTTGCATATTAACGTGACGCACATAATAATTCTAAGCAAACTTATACGCCAATGTACAGAATAAGTAGAGGGAAGAATAAAAGCAGTAGTTCACCCAGCGAGGCCTTTTCCCTTATATGCTGATAACACTTCCCCTCTTTCCCTTACGAGTACACACACTCACTCTACTATTTGCATCTAAACAGAACTGGCATTCATTTCAAAATTATGTTTTTCTTGTTTCCTACTTTAAATATGCATTTGTTTTCAAGGTCCCACGTCCCGGAAGGAAGATTCCTACACTAGATTTTCACGAATGGGTCACATAGCTTGAGCAGTTGACGATTTAATAAAATGAGTTTATATATATAAACTACTTCAATATCCTTAAGAGCGTTCATCATAGCAGGTCCAACTCAGATCCCGGCTCGAGTGAAGTATGGGAGTAAAAAGGAAAGGAAATACTAAGATATGCCAGAAATGATATTATACCAAAATGGTAAAAAAACTGCTTTCTAATGCAGTTTTTTATCCAAATATTATTTAATATTCCACCAATGTTCATTATTAGGAACGTCTATTAACTGGTGACCTGGCGGTCTAGGGGTAAGGTGTCAGACTTCTATGCTGGCGGCCGGGGTTCAATCCTCGGTCCCGGCACAGATTTATCTGATTTCCAAACCCTTCCTTCGCCTCTGACAAGACATCTTGTGAATGTGGGGAATGCCAGGCCTCCACCGTGGTTCGGGTTCCACGTTAAACTGTAGGTCCTCCATTTCATCTCACAATAACCCTACCATTACACATTAGCGTAAGTGCGTATAACCCGAACGGGTAGTAAGACGCGGTGCTAATAATAATAATAATAATAATAATAATAATAATAATAATAATCTATTAACTCTTTATCTCAATTAACGTAAAATCATAAATGATCCACGTGCAATGATGTTCGTGTAAATCTACGATCTCGTGCCGACTCTTATCACAGAGCTGATTGACATGTGATGCACGCTCTTAATATAATATTACGACAATAAAAGACTAGTTTTTAATTTAAAAAATAATTTATGGATTTGGTTTCTAGCTTTAAATTCTCGCCTAATAAAACATAAATACATTAACATGGGAAATTCCATCTCTTCTTGCCATGACTCAATTGAAAATAAATGTCCTTAAGAGAACTTGTTTAACCAACTTAAGTTAATAAAGAGGTATATGGGTCAAAGTAAGCTTTTTTTTTTGTAAAAAATTATAAAGAATTAATTTAATTTTAAAGTATATTTACTTACATATATTTGAAAAGAGTATATTAGAGAGCAATTACTTTAACACTCATGATTAGTATTACTTTATTAAGGAGGGATGTAAAAGACTGCTCCCAATACATATTTTTTTATAATTTATTTAATTTTTTGAAACATTTATACTTTTATACATTTAAATATTTATTTAAGATTAGAAATATTTATTGAAAATATAAATTTAATCCTTATTAATTTTTAAATAGCTAACTTAAGTACAGCCAGCTTATGTCAAGATAAACCAATTTTCATGCGATTTAAAATTAATGTTTAAGTTTTAATTTACAACTATTATTAATTAATGCAGTTTACAAACGTGTTATTTAAACATTAAATATTCGGTAGAAAGTTTTTAATATCTATTGAAAATAATTTATTTAGTTTTTCTTGTGTGTAAAATTATTGTTAATATGGCCTTTTAGCTGTATATTTATTTAAGTTTAATGTGAAAGTAAGGTTATAGTAAATAACCCAGTAATATTTATATACCTAGTCTCACAAATTCAATAAAATCTCGAAAAATAAATTTTGTATATTGAAAAAACTACAGATTGTGTAATAGTTCCCAAAAAAATGTGGAAAAAAAACCATTTTTGTGTTTTACTACATATATCTTTATGACGAAACCATTCTATCCAATGAATTATGTGACAGCGTTGAAAAAATATATTCAGTAACATAACGAGTTGTGTACATAAATACATTTAACATTTAATCAGTCATTAACAATACTATCCAAACAATAATAATAATAATTACAAACATACTGTACATATTTATTTAATCTACAAAATCCTTTTTCAGATATTAAAAACTTTCCTTACCAAACCTCACTTTAAAATAATGGCGATGTTTAAATACATACAAGTAAAAATATGCCTGGTATAAAATTAAATAATGATTTGTATAGTTTTACACTCTGGATGAAAATGATAAATATTAATATATTTGAAATTAAGTTAGCTTACCGTACCCCAAAAGTTGAGTGAAAGATTGTGGTGTAACAAGAAATATGTTTGAATAGTTATCTAAGCACAAACAAAACTGTTTACTAGTTTGATTTTTAACAATAGTTTCTAATACCGACTATATGGTATCAGGAACTCGAAAGTTCACTGCCGCACTTACAAAAAGTATGTCATTTATCACTATTTATAGCAAGTTCTACCATTTACCTTCATTACACCTTATCTATTTCAGGTTCATTCTAATGATATCCTCCCTATTGCGTCTATGTCTTTCCAATGGTCTCTTCCCCTTGGGTTTGCCAGTAAATACCCTGAACACGGCTCTAGATTCTCCCATTCAACCTGCGTCCCTTCCTCATTCCGACCCCATTAGATTAATTATTAATATATGCGTATAATCTGAACAGTTAGTAAGTAAAATGCGGTTGTAAAAGAAAGTAGTAATATAACAGAACTTATAACAGCTTTATTTGATTAAAGTTTGCTCTGTAACAACTCCATTCCATGCAAATTATGTTGAATTAATAATTAAGAACTTATTTTATAAGTTACTAATAGTTTTACCCAAACCGACATTGAAACCTCGTTCAAAATGTTCACGCATCCAGTATACTGTTTCAAAACAAGTAAAGATTTTAAAATAAACTATTATAAATCTCCTTTAAACTTTTGATGAATGTTTAACCTTTTGTTATAACATATAATATTAAAACATTTCCAATGTTAATAACTAATTCAATGACAGATTTTTTAACAACTTTTTAATTCAGTCCTTAAAGAACATGATTTAACCCTCTTTGATGGTCACATGGTCTAAGACGTCAATATTGCAATAGGTTAGGCTGCCGATGATAGGGAGATCAAAGTTCAATCACGGTCAGATGTACTAAGGGTGTTTTTTTCTTCTAAATGGTTTCCCACTCTCTCTCTTTTCATGAAAATGCAGGCACACTTCATTTTTATACAACCTTCATCATCCTTAGCCCATTAATCTAATGAGTACATATGTGTATAGCCCGAATAGATAATAAGATGCGATGCTAAAAAACCATACAATGAATTCATATTAGTTGTTTATATGTTTACTTATGGGGAACTGATTATACTATCTTGTGGAGCAGGGGTTACCAAGCTGTGGTACGCGTACCATCACTTGTACGTACAGTTATTCTCGGTGGTATGCCGTGAGGAACCAAACAAAACAGGCCTATTGAAGTCTTAATACGACCTAGATTAACCAAAAGTAAAACAGATGTAAACAGTTGTTTAAGAGGTGGCAACATTGATTCAAGCTCAGGCAACCGATTCAGCCACGCAGTATGTGTTATTATATTTTGGGGCACAATTAAATATTTACCGAAATAGTAATATATTCAGCATTATCTTGGTGGTACTCCAAGTTACGGAAATTTTTGATAGTTACTCTTATTGATAAGGGATGATAAAAGAAGCGTTTGGAGATAATACACCTACATTTACGTGGAAGGAGGGTAGGAAACCATTTAGTAAAAAAAACAACCACTCTCAGTAGACACGACCAGGATTCTAACCTGTATCTTACTGTCATCATCAGGCCAATCTAGTGCGAGGGTGACACCTTATACCATTCGGCCACTGAAGTGGGTCATACATTAAATACACAATAATAATAAATAGTTGAAACATGAATAGTTCCTCATTACTAGTAGTCAAATAGCTTGATTCTATTTTTATGTATGAATATAGATTTAATTTATTTGAGCTAAAATAAACTTGGATGAGATAGCTGATTTTTTTATCCATACACTACTTAATATTATAATATATATTAGTAAGTACTGTTAAAACGTGTCAAAACTACTTACTTTCCTGGTGATGTTTATCTAATTCACTATACTCTGCTAGATAACTAACACGTAATTTATCTTCGGTTTACATTTTCATTACATTTGAGGCACCCTTATTTGTTAATTTTTCAAATATATTTTTATTACATTTTCATCCTGACATTGATAAATACTCTTATGGTTATATGTTAACAATACACAATCACCCTGGACATGCTAAGTATTAGGATAAATTATAGATGTGAAGCAATTCTAAGTTATTTATTAGATTTAAAATATGTTTATATCTATATTAGTAACCAAAAAACACACTACTAAATAGTTAAATGAAGCTATTATTTCTAAAATACGCATTGAAAACCATGAAGAATGTTAGATAATCTACAAGAATCTGTTTACTCATGTTTATGAAAATATCGGCTAATACATGTTTGTTGTAGCCATCTTATTTAGTTGTGGAAGACGCCACCTGGGGTGGTTGTTGTTGATGGTGAGTGTGTACTTCCCCCACCCCCTAACCCTCTTGACCTATCGTGCATTCAACCACTCATGTAGAGCGTCAGTTGGCATCTGACCTTGTGCTGGGTTTCATTATTATAGGCGGAATTACACAACCGTTTAGTTATGATGATATAAACAGTGTTTTGTCTACGCTTTTAATACCATTTGTGGTTCGTGTTCTAAACTTTTCTTATCGTCCTGAAAATTAGTATTAATTGTGAATGACATTAGATTCGTTTGGTTGCGTTTTCGACTCGCAGACAGTTGGAATTTTGACCGTTACACCCAAAGGTAAATAATTCTCATATGTACGACGCAAATATTTACGTTATGGTTCCATATTCGCTGTCTCTTGGGAACATTGGTGACAACCAACCCCAACAGAATTTTATATTTATATTCAAGGAATTGCAAGGTGACCATGACATCAACAGCTGAGGTAAGCTTTTGTAACACCATCGTTCTATTAAATAGTATGTCCCTTGTTACCTTGGTAATTTAAGGGTGATCGTCTATTTGTTTGTTTTTATTGCCACAGCTACGTCCCCAATATTATAGTGTATTTCAATCAATTTAACTATTTTATTTTGATTAAAAAATATCTTGAATGTGATAGATTTTTATTGTTTAGTGTGTTAGTATATAGTATGCATTTATAACTAGTCTACGAAGATCTAGAGACTGATTTATTAGAAGATTATCACAACATGAGTAAACATTATTTGAAAATGTTAAGCATAGCTTACATCTAACTACGACCTATTCACACCCAAGAAGTAATTAAGTTTTTGGAAGTCTATAATTAACTTACTTATTATAATTACAATTAATTATATTCTAATATGTATTAATAATCTATTTTACTGACAGAGGACATACAATAATTATTCACTCATTTAAACGATACACACAAAACATGTCATTTTTACTATACAATGACACTTGAATATTCTTTTATCTTTATAAAACATAACAAAATTGTTGAACTGATGTTATATACAATATTATTTTTATTGCATTATATCGTAATTATCACAGAATTTTTTTTATAAACACAAAGCAAACAATTAGTCACACAAATAGGCCGCTTGTACCATAACATACAACTAGATCTATTTTTAAAGCAAGCAGAATTTTATACATAGATATTATGAAGACATTTTAGATTATTAATAAGAATAGCATGTTAAAACTAAATTTCAGTTAAATAATCTAAGTTTGAAGGGAATAACTTTTATTTATTCACGTTTGAAATTACATTTTTTTACCTCGAATGTAAGGAAATAGTATTTAAATAAAACATTTTATCAAAACAAATTATTTTTATTTGCAAACTTATCATTATTTAAAGCAAACATTATAATTGGTTAAAAAATGAGAAAACCAGTCAAAATATTTTTGTTAAAATAATCTAATAAAAAAATTGATTTATCCTCGCATGTTTTTATTTCTTGCATTGATGCTAAAATATATTAAATCTAGTTATAATTTGCATTTGCTTCCTTAAATCTAGATTATAGTATAAGCATCTTAATTATACTTGTGAATCTGTTAGTACATCAATCGCAAATGTTTTTGAGTCAAATTAACCCTAAACAGAAACTTGAAACTGAGCATTATAATGCAACAAACTAAACTTTGAATACAGATAAACTATAGCGACAATACATTTAGTTTAGTATTAATTTATAAAAATTATAAACTAAACAATAGCAAACATTATCATAAATAACTAGTGATGGGATAGCATATACATACTACAACATTTAAAATAAAATCTTAATGCCAAGGTCAGTGTACAGAATATACAACATTGTTTCGCACATTATAGTTTTGATATGGAATTTTAATCCCAGATTAATATTATTAAAGTTTTAATTTGAATAAGGTTGATCGAAGATAACAGCCATGTACAGTGGGTATTTTATGAGTTAATTTGGAATAATATGTTGTCTAGTCGGCTACTAGTAAACACACAACTATACGAACCTATTCCGATAACAGTACTACTGTACTGTGTTATTAATATTGTAGAGGATATTACATTCTCACACAAGTAAGACCTGTACTATTCAAATATAATCCCATTTATATACATACTTTTTTTTTTCTGTACAATATTTTGAATGCATCGCAGGAATATTTCGTGTAGCTAAACATGAAAAGGAATGTATTTAAATAGTCAATATAATATTATATGAAAATGTTCATTTCCCGGTTGTTGCTTATCACTCATCCCATATTATCAGACATTCTCGTGATTGTATTAAAGCAGCAGGCAACAGGGTATTTTTTTTTTTACTCACAAACGACGTTGATGTTTAATAACTTCGTATCCACATGGTTCAATACATTGGTAGAAGGAATTAATATAATTTAGTTTTAGTTTTTATTTCATTCGAAAATATGGATAGTTCACTTGCCTACAATTTTATAGAGAATGACCCAAGTAAGTTTTTTTTTACTATACGCCTATCAAAATCTCGTTCAATTCAATCTACACACAAGTTAATCGATGCCATCAGCATTTCTAGTTATAAATTAAATGTATTATGTTGTGATTTTTTTACTAAAATAAGATTAAATAAAATTACATATATATTTAATTAGTGAATAGTACAATATTTACATACGGTATGTTTTATTTACCCTACACGATATTCAAAACGTAAACGACGTTGTAAAATTATAATTAAAAATTATTTAAAATCTGGTTGGTTGACGAATCCAATATTTTATTTAAATATAGAGATAAAATAAACACTACTATCATGAATCAGGATTTAATATAGTTCGTATGGAGTGATAAAGCCGATAGTTTGCTTTACAACTGACATCCTCCTCGGTGGCGTATTTAGCTCACGCGCTAGTTTCATGTTACGTTAGACTGTCGAGGACGGAGAGATTGAGGTTCTAATCTGTCAGGTGAACTGGTGGGCTTTTTCCTAAATAGTTTTACACTCTACCTCAGCGCAAATTCGGGTTCACTTTATCTTAATTAGACCTTACAAATTAACAACCCATTAGCGTAATTAATTCTTAAGCGCATAACCCAAACGGGCAGTAAGCCGTGATGAAAATTGTTAGGATTATAGTTTTTATTTTTTGTAAACATATTTTTGAGATTAGAATTATAAATGTTACATAATTAAATTAATAGAATTAAAAATATATTCGTAATTTGGTGCAACTTGCAGTTAGCTTACTCATTAATATAAACTATGTTTTTTTGGGTGGAAGCAAGTAGGTAGTTTCATCCCTTTTTTGTCCAGTGCATGCCTTTTTACATATGAGAACAATATGTGGCTTAGGATACGTGGCAAAAATAAAAAAAGATTACAATTAAATAAAGTAAAATATTCATGTTTGCTTTTACAAATATTAATAACACGTGAATTTGTTCATATTTACGAAATGATTTGTGTGTTATATAATTTTAAAAAATTATAAAAAATTAAGCACTCTCAAGAACATGTGAAGCAAAGTTTTTTTTTCTGGTTATTCCATGTGATTTGAATTTGAGATAATTCTAGATGGGCTCGATCCTGTTAAACTCGAACTATTGAGAATCTACTGTACTTAAAACCTGGATCATAAATGTATTCTCACACTTGCTGTGAGAACGATTTACCTTTTTTCTCCTGGCCCCATTAGGAGGAATATGGACTTAGTATTTAATCTTTTTTTTTACCGCCATATGTCTGGAATATAAGGGCTGGTTATCATTAGGACTTGTGTACGACCACTTTTTGTTGTTGACCAGTCGTAATTCTAGACACACCCAAAACTCTGAACGTCTTCCCTAACTATTTTCTCTGCCATGGTTTCACTTGCACAACGAACACACCTGGATACAGTCTACGCTCACACGACTAATAACGTCGTGAGTCGTACACACGAGCCCGTGGGAACTCGTCTTAATGTTCAGTAATAGTCTGAAGGAATGCCATAACCAGGTGTCTCATTATAATAATCAATAAAATGGTTCTATACATATTCACTATCATATTATCTATTAGAATTACATATTTAAAAATATAATTTTAATTATTTAGTAGTGGTAGTTACTATATTATTATAAATATTTTAAATAATTGGCTGTACGTGAAATTCTTCACCATTTTATGTTTAATTTTAAGCCTTTCATTTACAATGCACTGTAGGCCTTCATATGTCAGAAGTTACGAGTCGTATTTTTCATGAATAATTTGTTGTAACACAAATGTATATATAGTTATCTATTTAATTTATTACAATCGGATAATCTGTTGAACTATGTGGACAGGATGTGTACAGCGAACAGTGTCTTTTTTTTTAAGGCAAACAATAGTATTTAAATTGATATAGCTGCAAACAGTGAAATCACACATGTTATTTACAACTAAAGGCACACCGAAACACATACAAACTTACTGCAAAGCTCTAATTTTTATACATATGTATAAAGTTTGCATTTTTTTTTCAAACACTAAACTACGCATTTAATATCCCACTCTTTATATTTAGGGATCTGTAAGGATAAAATAAAATAAATAATGTACTTAATTATATGAGTGTTTCAATTATTTGAACATATTCTAAACATCTATAATTTTCATTTAGAAAATTGAATTTAAATAAATGATCTTTTTTAAAAAATGTTCCTAAACGTTATGATAAATGCTAGCTTTAGTTTCGTGATTACTTAAGTATTACGTTTAATTATTTTCTCTAATTCTTTAATGTTTTCTTATTACAAAAAACTCGCCCTTTTATTGTACTAATCCAATTAACCTGAAAATCTGAACATCATGTAATATATATTAAGACTTCTAAAAGCATATCTAAAAATATCGTTTCTTAATGAATAATAATAATAATAATAATAATAATAATAATTACAAAGTAGTAACAACTTTTTACAATATAGACATAAAATACTAAAATCAATTAACAAACAACGAAGCAGAAATATTAATAATCATAATACTACATGCTTAAACAAATAGATTAAATATAATTCTAGATATTATATTTGACACAACCATGGGATGGCTAAAATTGCACCAAAAAACCTCTTTAAATAGAAAAAAAAATCAATATTACTTAAAGTTATTGTGATCAAAATGTTAGCTTATAAACAACGCGCATGTATCTGGTGAAATATCTTTTTATTTTAAAATTTGGACATTAAAATGGACAGTGTATTTAACAAATGATATTTATATTAAACACGACACATTGTTTTAGGTTTAAAAATGTGATGTCACAATTTAAATATAAGAATTATGTGTGTGTAATACAGGATGTCCAGTGACCTGTATAACAGTGAAAATTCACGGAAAAGTCAAGGAATTTGATCAAATCTCTAGAATTTTCACATATTTGCTAAAAAAAAAGAAGAGGAAATCTTCATTTACAATTGTCAACGTAACGCTTTAATTCCATTTAATACACACCACCAATCTATTTAAGCACAGTTGTCTATGTTGAGCACACTAATTTCATTTCTCTAAGTCAGCATGAGATTTTATTGTTACCTTAGCGTCCCGGCACAGATTTATCTGATTACCAAACCCCTCCTTCACCTCTGACAAGACATCTTGTGAATGTGAGGAATGCCAGGCCTCCACCGTGGTTCGGATTCCACGTTAAACTGTAGGTCCTTCATTTCATCTCACAATCACCCTACCATTACACATTACCGTAAGTGCGTATAACCCGAATGGGTAGTAAGACGCGGTACTAATAATAATAATAATAATTACCTTAGCGTATCTAAAGCTAAAGTAGAGTCATGGCTATGCGCATATGCAAGAATTCGATAACATTATAGTAATAATTTACTAAAAGAGGAGTGTCTCAACAGCTTTAAGCTGTACCGATGTAAACAAATCTTTCAATGTCTCAATATTATCGTACTGAATTACAACTTAGCTCACACCGCCCAATAGGCCATTGGTTTAGGGTGAAATCCTTGAACCCCTTCATAGATTATCACAATTTCAGAATGTTTATGTGTCTAAATATATTATTACATTAAATTACGATCTTAATAAATTTTTTTTTGTAATTTATAGTAACTGGAAAAGTTTGAAATTGACACTGGAAAACCTGGAAAATCTAGGTAATTTTAAATTACAGTTTGTCTGGACACCCTGGTAATATAAATATTTGTTATAATACTTAAAACAAATTTGGCAGTCATCCATTGTGGCATATAAAAATACCGCAATGGGGGACGGACGCATTATAACTAGTGGTAAGTATAACAATATAATATTTCCTATTAAAGGTGTTTATTTCAAAAATATGTTAAATATAAGATTGAGTCATTTGAATTTAAATTTGTCATTTATTTCTAAGCAGATTTAGATAAATTTTCTAGAGTTTCATGAAATACAATTATTTTAGAGTTTATTTAGGTTTAGTTGCAAAATCTTTGCTCATCACAATTTAAAGTAGATTTAGTTGTTTTTTTGGCCGAGCAATGCTTGAATATTTCTATTTGTAAATATGTAGGATAGTCACATTTTATCGTATAGGAAATACTTTATACATAGCGCTAAACATGAAACTAGTTTTTATAGCTATTATTCAAAATATTAATTGGGTACAATTCATTTCTGATTAAAATTATTAAATAATATATAACATTAGATGTGATTCTTCAGTACAAATAAAACTATCAGATACATCCATAGGAGGAATTGTCTTCTGCACGACATCATAGAAAGAAAGGTTTAGTGATAGATGAGCTAAGGAAGGAGGAGGATTCAAATATTGGATGAATTTATGGGAAAAAGAAAATACTGGAAGCTAAAGGAGGATGCAATGGAAAGGGTGCATTGGCGGTCCAAGTTCACTGATCGAAAAGGAATGGTCCTGTCGTAAGACAGAGCACTTGATAATAATAATTACATAAATATTACCCTATATTAACTTTTGTATTGTGATTTAATTTGTTAAAACTACAGTTAAAAATATAATTTTACAGTACGTGGTTGGAAAAACTGCAGTCTGTTTTATATATAAGTCTTGCTATAGTGGCTTACATATATTTTAGCTATATATAACATAATAATAATAATTTTATTATAAGTAAAGGAATTTCCTAATAAACAAGGCTAGCTTAGCAAATATTTATTAATCACAAAAATAATACAATCAACAAGAATTAAATCTTGTATGTTACTCTCTTGAGAATACGTTAACATGTGTATTTTTAATTTTGATATTATTGATTGATCTACCTACTTTAGTCAACATAAATCGCTTATGTAGATACATAATAAGCTACTAATAAAATATTATTTAATAATATTTTAGCGATCTTGCTAGAATGACGTAGTTTATACTATTTGTCAATCAGTATCAACAATTTGACATATCTTTTGGCGTGGCTTGTGTGCTTCTCTCTTAATTATGTTTCCAAAAAAGTATTTACGAACTCTCTCAAATACAGTAGAGTATCTCAGGGGCCATTTTTTAATATTTACCACGCACTTGTGACAATTCGCTTGCGGCTATCGAAGGGGTATGAACCGAGATACTGGAATTAATTTTTTACTATTGTCTGATTGGTTTGAGCAGCTGAGTGAGCAAAGTTACTGTTTTAAAAAGACAAATTACATATAAATGTATTCCAATTCACATTTATAAGTATATTTATAATAACCCAAAATGTTAATAATCGATTTAAAACCATTTTCGATAACACGCCAATATAATAGCTCAAAGTCAATACCCTCTATACAGGATGAGTAACTCAAACCTTACCTCATACTAGGTAGCCTACGTTTTTCCGCATTGGGCTGATTTTAAATCGTTCACCCTATATAATATTGTTCTAGATAGTTTGGGGATATACATTTTGTGTATGAAAAATAAACAATACATTTGTTAGTTGGTGTTAAAATGCATTATAGTGGTAGCTAATTACACATTTCTTAGTAAACCATTAAAAATAATAATCTTTTTCTTTGAATGATAAATATTTGTACTGAAAAAATTTGCTTAAAAAAATAAAACTCTAAAACAGGAGATCAAATGTATATCATAAGACCATTATTATTAATCATTTTACTAGACACAATATAGAAATAAATATATGTTATGCCTCTCATAATTCACGAGTAAATTTTTTTTACAGGTTAAAATATATCATCTTGACTTAGTTTATCATTAACTACATTATCAGATATTTGAGTATGTAATAATTAGTTTGTCATTCTTACGGCAAGTTTTACTCGATCAGTTCATACCACCAGGAGCGTTGTAGTCGGGTAGTCACGTGATAATCGTTTAGTGTTCCGTATTATCCTCAAATGTATTTGATTACATACACAACACAAGTGAGAATAAATAAATCATATATTAACAACTTGTTATGTAAGCATGATGAAATTCATTTGCGATATTAATTTTATAGATAAGTTTTTAAACATAATTGAATTAATAACAAACACTTTAATAAATAAATAACTATCAATAACACTTTGGCCTTTGGTGAACATTTGCAACATGCTACTTTTAGTTTCGATAATTCTCTATTTTTTTTAACAATAAGAGCAAAAGTTAAATGTAATACATTCTATTAGCTAAGAAAAAACACGTTAGAATTAATAAAGAAAGACCATATCAGGTCATTTAAGATATTAGTGATTTTATTTTTAAGGTCAACTATTTAGAGCATCTAATATATGTATTACAACCATCATGTTTTTAAATTTAATTTTTATTGCCTAAAAATAAAACCAATGTGAACTTACATTCAAAATGCTAATACTTTTTCTAAAATATTTTTTATGTTAGTACATACATATTCATATTTAATTCACAACAAATGCCTGGTTAAATTTCTTTAATCATTCAAAGCTTTTTTCGGATAGAATAAATGAAATTGAAAGAGAAAGTAGTATTTGTAGTTTTTTAAGCTTTAAGCTAACTGCTTTACTATTAATCCATATCTACAATGGAATACCTATAGGATTTTTATATTCCTCGTTTATTTATTTGAATATTATTTATGTACTCATAGCCACAGATTCCCGAAATCTCTTTCATGTTTAGCTAAAGTTTTTGAGTTAATATATCCGAGAAATTTGCCCTTATGACCGTGATTAACACAATTATATTTAATTGAAAACTAAAATGTATTTTGTATGACTACTATATTATTTTATATTGATTAGCTAGGTAGAATAGTTGGAACATATCTGCCTGGAGAAAAATAACTTAACACGTTTAAAGGACTTTTGGTTAGGAAATTTTTAAATAAAATTTCACCCAAGCAAATGTTAGTGCAGATAAAGAAATAATATAAAACGGAAGTTTTTATTTAGACGTTTATGTGGATAACTTTAAAAAAATAATCTTAAGATGTTTATATAAAATAAATGTTATAGTACAAAATAATGGCTTAGAAAAAATATAGCTCAAATTCAAATTATATCCATTCAATCATTGAATTTTAACTAGTTTAATTTTAATTTCGAAACGAAGTAAAAATAGGTATCAAAACATAAGTAAAATTTAATAATGGTATCTTAAATCAAAATATAGTATTAGGGCTCATAATTCGTGAGTCCCCTGGTTTCATTTGCCAACTACTAACATAACACCGATCAGGGTTTTAAAATGATGGAACTATATTTTGAAGTTAACTGATGAGATTGCTTCGATAAAATTAATCGCAACAACTTTTCTTATATAAATCTCTTCACATTAACATCAGAAAACAATTGAAACATGTTTCACCTTTCAAACAAATATAATTTCCCTTATACATTATTTAAAATATATAATTTATGCCTCATGTTAAATTTAAAAAAAATACCCTTGAAGTAATGTATGTCTATTCTCCATTTAGCTGTGACCTTTTTGTTCGATTTGACATGAAAGAAAAAAAGTATATATAGAAAAAAAGTATATATAGAAAAACAAAGTTTGTATGTGTGTCAACACGACATATTTCTTCTCCCCAAACAAAGTAGTCTCTGTGTTCTTCAGAAACACATATTCATTCAAAGCTTTTTATGGGATTACCTGGGCATAGTCGTAAACAAGTACTTTGATCTATTGATGTGGGATGTTAAGCTATGTACAGAACCAAGAGTTGACTCGGTGCTGTCCTAGAAGAAACATCCTCAGATTGAGATGACACACTTTGCCGCTGGCGTTTCCTCGATTGTCCTCGACCAACGTCAAGCCGCGGCGGTTTTTCTATCCGGGGGAGGGAGAAGCAGTCCCTGCCGCGGTAGGTGAACTGGCGGGGTTGCCCCCCGCCGTAGGACCGGGCGACGGCCCCATACCACCCGCGTCTCCTAGGGACAGGGCTTGGACGATACGAGGGTCGGCTTTGCTACCTTCGCGGAACTCCTCTAACGTCAGCCGGTCGTCGTGGTTCTTATCCATTTGGTCGAAAATTTTGTCGACTCTTTTCTGAGGCGTGTTTTCGTCTTCGGCGTTTGGTTGTTGGCCCTTTAAATAAAAGGAGTACATAATTTATAAACATTATTTATTGTTATATTATTACAGGTGACCTGGGGATCTAGGGGTAAGGTGTCAGACTTCTGTGCTGGGGGTCCGGGGTTCAATCCTCGGTCCCGGCAAAGATTTATCTGATTGCCAAACACTTCCTTCACCTCTGACAAGTCGTGTATTATTTATTCACAGCTTGTGAATGTGGGGAATGCCAGGCCTCCACCGTGGTTCGGATTCCACGTTGAACTGTAGGTCCTCCATTTCATCTCACCCTACCATTACATGTTAACGTAAGTGCGTATAACCCGAACGGGTAGTAAGACGCGGTGCTAATAATGATACTATTGTTAGCTTAGTCAAGACATCGTTAGGATAAACAAGTCTCATATTATGGTTGGTAGGACATGCCATGTGAGTGGCAGAATCTAGAACTATGTTCAGGGTACTGACTGGCAAACCCAACGGGAAACCACTATTGGGAAAACCTAGAAGCAGATGGGAGGATAACATTAGAATGGACATGAAATAAATAGGGTGAAATGAGGTTGACTGGATAGAACTAGCTCTAGTTTTGGGTAGGTTGCATACTTTAATAATTGCAGCAGTGAACCGTTTTGAGTTACTACTAACAAAAGTAATTAGCTAAAATAAACTAGATTTCCACTATGGAAAGGTCGGGGTTCATACCCCAGTCAGTTGTAATGAATGTGTTAATTTACACACTCCCTCCACAAAAATGCGACTACATTTCCTTTAAATCCTACCTTCCTAATAATAATTTTAATAATAATAATAATAATTATTATTATTATTAGCACCACGTCTTACTACCCGTTCGGGCTATACGCACTTACGCTAATGTGTAATGGTAGGGTGATTGTGAGATGAAATGGAGGACCTACAGTTTAACGTGGAATCCGAACCACGGTGGAGGCCTGGCATTCCCCACATTCACAAGATGTCTTGTCAGAGGTGAAGGAAGGGTTTGGTAATCAGATAAATCTTTGCCGGGACCGAGGATTGAACCCCGGCCGCCAGCACAGAAGTCTGACACCTTACTCCTAGACCGCCAGGTCACCTAAACTTCCTAATTCTAACCCATTAGTGTAGTTAAATTAGAATGCCTTGGGACATATAGTAAAATAGAAAGTAGATTATATAAAAGGAAAAAATATCCTTAGTACGACCTGCTGGGGTTCAAACTCCGTACACCGGTTCATAAGACCAGGTAGCCTTGACGTTTAGTACACTTATACAAGATTGAATTAATTATAGCAGTTCTCTAAACTTTTTAAAAACATATTTCGTTTATAATTTACATAGTTGACGACATTTTGGTTGATAATATTTATAAAATATATGCATAGTTTTATAGGGAAAGTTTGTCCAGTTGGTATAATCCTCTGAGCTTAAAAAGTTCTGTGGATCGACGAAGCGAACTTTCCAACAGGCTTTGGTTACAGCTCATAGAGATATTCTCTCCGGCGTACCAGTACCTAGGAAGGGTACACAATGGAACGAGACTGTCTCAATTAAATTACGAACAGCTCTCTTCATGGCTTAAAAAGTTATAGTTTCAGTGAAACTCCAGTGCGTATACATTGAACCTTCTCACTAATTCTATAGTTTTTGTAATAATATTTGTGATTCATAGAACATTATCAAGTTTTTATTGAAGATGGGCCATTTAAGAGAGTTTATTAGAATTCATTCTAAGTTTTGAAATAATTTATTAATATATTATAATTGATTAAAGAACAGTCTTACATTTAACATATTTACTAAATAGTTTCTTTTAATTAGTGGCTAAATTTGATATTCATTCATATCTTTAAAAATAATTTTATCTGAGATCATAAACCAAAATAATTCTTGACCTAATTTTTGTTATTTTAGGAAACATTTAACGAAACGGATATTACTTTCTATCTTACTACCTATATTATTATTATTATTATTATTATTATTTTTAGCATCGCGTCTTACTACCCGTTCGGGCTATACGCACTTACGCTAATGTGTAATGGTAGGGTGAATGTGAGATGAATGGAGGACCTACAGTTTAACGTGGAATCCGAACCACGGTGGAGACCTGGCATTCTCACATTCACAAGTTGTGATTAATACACGTTTTGTCAGAGGTGAAGGAAGGTTTACTGCCTTTAAATGAGTTAAATTTATTGTAGATCATTGGAGAAATTTTATAGCAAAATTAAGATTTGTGTTTGTTACTTTAAAAAAAAGTTTACTTAAATGCATTCATCTCTTATTAATATTGTTTATACACTAAGGCACTACCAGTGCTGTGAATATTTATAAAAAAAAGTTGAAAACATCCACTTCAATGGTTAAATAGTTCGAGGTGTTACGCTCTCAATAGACTGTATCGCCGGTGACTGAGATTGGAGGTTGTAATCGCGGTCTTGCTGTACTGGGGTAATTCTTTCATAAATAATTTTTCAATTTCCCTCAACGTCAATGAAGATAAACTTCGTCTAAATGAAACCTTCCTCATTACTGCCACATTATAATAATTTGTACATATGCATAAAATCCGAACGGGTAGTAAAAAGTGATGTTTTTTTACCACCTTCTCTTACCACCTGTTCAGATTATACGCATATGTACTAATTAAGCTAGTGTGTTAGCTACGAATATGGTTGAATTTAGATGAAGTGTACCCACATTTGCGTCGAGAAAGAGTGTTAAACCATTTAGGAAAACCACACACCCAACCGAAATTCAACCCCTAATATCCCCGTCATCGGCAATCTATACTAACATGAGTGACACCTTAGACCATGAGACCACTGAAGCAGGTTGATGACGTGCTAAAATAATAATATACACAATGTACCCTAATATGTGGCATCAACTTCAGTGTGGAACTGGAGACACAAAAACAATTGGAACATTTAGTATAAACATCTGTCCTATTTAACCTTATTTAAAATTTACAGTCAAGTGATTTCACTAAACTGTTCTATGGATTAATTTTTGTTAATTCCAAACATCTGGTGTTTTTGAATGGTGTCACATTCTACGACACGACGATTGCAGGCTTGCATTATGGCTGGAGGTGACTGTTTTTAACACTTCCTCTAATGTTAAAACGGCTCCACATCACTGGAGTACAAACATTACTAAATCAGAAACAAGGTCAAATGGGCCACATGTTTACATTCACTATTCTAATTGTTTTTGTTTCTCCTGTTCGCACCTGAATTTGGTCCCACATGGTAAATCCTGAGATTAATATTTATTAATACTTTATTATTATTTTCATCATTTCACTTAACTAGATATTTCTTGTATTAATTTATTACTATTTCATAAGGTTGTCACATTTATCTGTCTACCACCTTTTATTTTAATTTTATTTGTTAGGGCGGTAGATTTTATTTATTGTGTTTTTACGTGTGTTTTTTATTTATTTATTCCGCAATGGGTTTTGTTTGAACGTAGACATTAATTATCACCACTACTAAATCTCCCCATATCTTTTGCGTTTTTCACGTTATGGAGCTTCTCTTTCATTACATAAAATAATCCTTGCCTTAAATATGTTTGTGAATTGTAAGAGTGTACGCGCGAGAGTCATAAAGATCAATCTAGTCAATCTAAGACAAAAGTAGGCTTATCTGGATATAGCACGTAAACGAAGATTTTCAGCCACCAGAAAGGATCTAACCATGCGCATATTTTAATTTTGTAACATTATTTGATTATATTTATCCTTAAATCTAAAACCATCCTGTAAAGGGATTAGCAATCTTCGGCACCCGTGACTAGAGTAGAAATCATATAAAACCTTTATTTTTAATTAAAACCATTCATATGAGTAATGATTTTAGTAACTTTTTTTATGTTTCGATAACTCAATTGTTTTGTTTCAAAATAATGTCTTCAAAATCTAAATTTGGCAAAACACATAACTTTTGTACTTATTCTGATTTATATTAAAATATTGAATTTTCAAGAAACAGTAGTTATTTAATATATTCGATTTATAAACATGTTGTTACATTTAAATGTTATAAAATCAACTTAAATTTGTTTTAATAGCTATGATAGTTAACTAAGTATGAAACTATAAACTATTTGAATGGGCTTAGTTTGTTTGGAATGTTGAGAGAATTTGTAATATTACTTCGACACAGCACTACTAAAAGGTTGCCAACACCTGAACCTGTATATACATATTTGATAACTAATAAACCATTTCAATCTAAAGTGTTTAACTCTTGAATGATTAGAGTGTGAGAATTTTCCAACTATGCTAAACTCCATAATTCTTGTAACCTGTCTGCAAGGGCTCGAACCGTATACGATTAGATGTAGTGAGATTGTGCTCTCCGCTATATTGTTATAATAATAATAATAATAATAAGCACAACGACTTACTACCCGTTCGGGATATACGCTTTTAAGTACTAATTGCTCTAATAGATTAGGAATTGGGAAGGTTGAATTAGAGGAAGTGAACCCGCATTTGTGTGGAGGGAGAGTGGAAAACCATTTAGGAAACACCCCCTCACCCCCCAGTTCACCCGACCGTGATTCGAACCTCGATCTCCCCGTCCTCAGCAGTCGAGCTCAACACGACAAAGCGCGTTAGCCAACTACGCCACCGAGGCGGGTCTACATTGTTATAAAGCTAGGATTACGGTAGAAAATACCCTAATAAAGTCTTCCCTCTGTGACCTGAGATAGACAGGAGGAAGGTGGAGTTTGGTTGGTGATGAGGAGGAGGGAGGAGGGGAGAGGAGCAATTTAACTGAGATTATCTGTGAGACTTGCCCTGCAAGGGACAGCTAGGATTACTGGAACCAAAACAGACGAGAAAAGGGAGTAAAAAAGAGGGTAAAGTGTGTGTGTATGGGGTGGGGATGGGGGTGTATCTGAGCTAATCTCATTTCCTAGGTCATGCCTCCGACTACGTAATAATGGTTTGGACGACAGGACTATTACGGTTAAAAAAAAATATCAGAGAAAAGAGTAGGCTTCTCTATATATCCCCGGCAACTAGCCATTCTCACGACATAAAAGACTCTATCTCATATGCTTTGATTTTATCGATACAGTTTTATTTATGCCACGCACTTTATTCCCACCTAAACTGTTTACTCGGAACAGTATTTATATTTTATGTAACGTAGACTGTCCCATGTTTATACATACGTAGTATGCGTTCATGTAGCTCTGCGGTATCGGTTTGATGATTTATGACGGAAATAAAACTCTTCGAATTATTTGGTATATTATCAGGGAAATTTCGAACAGTTTCTCCATTCACAGTGATAAACACCATCGGGGGTTGGGCGTTGGGTATTTAATAGATTTAAGTTGGTTTTTAAATCATGTACTAATATAATTAGTCTGTTCATATAGTGCACGCTAAATAACACAAATAATGATATGATACTTTTTAGAGATTTTTTTCGTATCTTTAAAGTACCATACGTTTACAAACTTAGGTTCGTCTTTATTTTATGGCCGAATTAATTGTATTAATACATTTTTTATCATCTAATAATAAATCAAACCAAAACATTTTTACGTTAGGTTTAGTAGATATCATACTAATATTATAAAGAGGAAAGGTTTGATTTTTTGTTTGTTTGTTTGTTTGTAATGAATAGGCTCCGAAACTACTGG
>CABEEJ010004662.1:0-60814 GCA_901482245.1 Timema douglasi | reverse complement strand
CAAACTGTCTATATCTTGACATCGTCACGTTCCTAGTGCCTAGGTTTCTCCAAACTGTCTATATCTTGACATCGTCGTGTTCCTAGAGCCTAGGTTTCTCCAAACTGTCTATATCTTGACATCGTCACGTTCCTAGTGCCTAGGTATCTCCAAACTGTCTATATCTTGACATCGTCACGTTCCTAGTGCCTAGGTTTCTCCAAACTGTCTATATCTTGACATCGTTACGTTCCTATTGCCTAGGTTTCTCCAAACTGTCTATATCTTGACATCGTTACGTTCCTAGTGCCTAGGTTTCTCCAAACTGTCTATATCTTGACATCGTTACGTTCCTAGTGCCAAGGTCTCTCCAAACTATTTGTGTCTCGACATGTTCACGTGTTTAGGAATCAAATAAGAGACTTTTGGTAGCTAAACTTTGATATTAATTATAGGAAGTCCAATTTGGATCATCAACATTTATTTAAAGTCACTAAAATTTGGCATTCTAGAAGCACCGGTAAGTCTTATTTGACTTATTAATTAAAAAGGTTCAGGCAAAAAGTTATCAAAAGCTTCCAATAATACTTTACTGTGATACTCTATAACGGACTACGACTGTGAATAAAATTGTAATATTTTTATACCACCCGCTTCGGTGGTCGCATGGTTTAAGGCTTCACTCTTGCAATATACTATACTTCCGATGACGGAGAGATCGGGGCTGGGTCCCAAGTAAGCGTTCTGAGGGGGGTAGGAGGTTATCCTATAAGGTTTTCCACTTTCCCTCCACACAAATGTGGGTACAATTCCTCTAAATTCAACCTTTCTAATTCCTAACATATTATTAACGTAATTAGTACATAGGCGTATAACCGTACGGATAGTAAGACGCGGTGCTAGAATATACACATATTTCCGCCACTGTGTCAACATGAGTAAATAATCCGTAGCACAACTTCCTTAGGAGGGGAAGTAAAGCCATCAGTGGCATGTAAAATAACCTTGGAAGGTAGGATGAAAATACCTTTCCCGGCAAAATTGATAAACCCTTTCGCTCTCGCTCCTAGAAATTCCCATGTGCAGATATAATAAGTCGTATCAAACGGTGCACGTTAAATACCTCAAATAAATAATAACACCAAATAAATAATAACACGAGTCCCGAGTTTTCTTCAAATAACTAAACTCAAGAGTGTGCAAGGTCATCCTGCCTGCGAGTTGTTTGTTTAGCTGAACCCTCCAGTGTACCGACCAGTCAACGTCGCGCGGTAAGGTAGGACACAGTAGGTCAGTGTCACGCGAACAGCGACAGTAACAGAGGGTGGTGTGGACCTACACACGGAGCTCGGCGTAAGGTGAGACATCTCAGATTAGCTCTCGTTCGTTCGCAACATAGCAGTGATTAAACTTCGCAAACAAGTTATTGCTTGAGAGCGACAATTAACTGCATAGGTGGACACGTGGACTAAATGTCAGGCACATTTATAGTTTGGCTTGCCGGTGACGAGGAGGTCGGGGCTCAAATCCCACCCCAGTTTATTGAGGGTAATTTACTACTTTCCTACTTACATGATGGCGAGTTTATTCTTTCTACCTTCCTCTACCCGACTCAATTTGTGTAGTTTCCTGCTTAGGTGGCTGCATAGTCTAAGGAGTCGCTCACGTGTTAGACTAAACTGCTGATGACAGGGATATCGGGGTTTGAATCCCGATCGGATGTACCGAGTTTTTTTTTCCAAAATGGTTTGACATTCTTCCTCCTCACAAATGCGGGTACACTTCCTCTAAATATCACCTTCCTAATTCTTAAAACCACTAGCGTAATTAGTACAACCCGAATGGGTAGTAAGACGTGGTGCTAAAAAAAGTATAGGCTTCGAATCATTCAAATATTTCCTTCTAAAACTCGAATTAAATGTTTTCTTACCATTAATTTAAATATAAATGTAATGGGGAATCATGGTGGGTTCGAACTAAGCAATACTACTGTAGATACCCCTCCAACCACTGTTTAGATTTCTCTTTCTTTTTGTTAGACTCGCCTGTAATATATTTATAAGTTTACTATGATAACCAATTATTTGTATCACATTAAATATTTTGTCTATTAATATTAAAACATTTTAGGCCCATGTAGATATTTATTACTTTTATTGTACAGTTACTTTTTGTTTTATATTTTTACATCAAAATAAGGTTTTTTTCTTACAAGTCCTCTTTTTATTACCATGACTATTAATAAAATTTATTTTTATAAATTAGCATTATTATTATAATTATTATAAATTAAATCTAGATTATTTAAAACTATTAAATTTATGCTTGAAGGAGTCTTATGACCAATTGCTGCACTCCCCCCCCTCCCCCCCCTTCACCGCCACACTGACAACAGAAAACACAAAAATATCCCAGAAATTAAGAAATGTCTTGCTGCGCTGCTCTACGCTAAAATACACTGCACGTCGAGCCATAAATTTAAATTGGTAATATCTTTCCAAACTATTTTTATTCAATTTTATTCTAAGCACACGATATCTGAGTATGTTTTACTTGTCAACACATTTTTAGAATAAATTACAGAATTTGAGAACAAAGAGAAAAATGGGTTTGGTCTTTTATTCGACAAAACCAAAGATTTTACAAATATTACACGTCTTGCCATGAGGTAGCCAAGGAGAATATTTTTGAATATTTAGCTCTTTCTTAATAAACAATGTAGATGTCGGACGTAAACAGTTAAATGCGCCATTCTGCATGAATTTATCGTAGCTCTACTTACTACAGTTTCGTATCGGGAGTCCCGGAATTTTATCAGAAATAGTTGGCAACTACAGGCTCAAAATGGTTACCTTCAACCTGAATGCAAACATTGCAATGCTGTGTATTTTTGAGAGTACAGCATTCTATGACACGATGACTTGCATTCAGGTCGAAGGCGACCATTTTGAGCACTTACTATAATGTCAAGCGGCTGGAGTACGGTACTAGCATGACTAAAACTAGGAAACACTGCTGATGAAGGGGAAATCAGGGTTCAAATACCGGTCGAGTCTACTGGGGGTTGTTTATTCATAAACGGTTTATCACTCTCCTTTCACGCAAATCCGGGTCGATTACCTCTTAAATACTTCCTTCCTAATTCCTACTCCATTAGAGTAATGATCATATATGTATATAACCTAAACAGGTAGCAAGAAGCGATGATTAAAAAAGCCCTTCGGAAACAAGGTCAAACGAGACACATGTTTGGTTATACGAACTTTTTCCATTGTTTTTGTGTGTCTTGCCATTATTGCTGGATTGGGTTCCACATGTTACGGTACACTCTGTATTTTATTGTTTATAACTGAATTTGATCGAAGATGACAGACACTCAAATAATTTCCTGTGTGTGATTAGATACTATAACATAAAATCTCATTTATTGTTGTTGAGTTTAAGAGGTAATCCATTAATTTTTGTTTGTTTTTTTATCAATGTGCAATAAAAGCCTATGTTAACATTCTCTGTATATTATTTTGCGTAATACTCAACACACAAAAGCCTCTTTTCCTACTTAATTAAGTAGTGAATTCAGTGCAAGTTTCTCAATATTGTGTGAACTATCAATTATCATTGCTGCTATTATCAAAACTATTAACTACAATTAGTAATGGCGACAATATATCGATATAATAAAATTTGCATTGATTTATTTAACGATACATCGATGTATATAATGTTTTAGTATCCGATATGTCGATAAATCTATCGACGTATTTCATATATCGGCCTACGCTTTAGAACTTGGGAGTCAAAATAAATTGAACAATTTTCTATCTATTTTCATTAACCGAGGCGATTTTTTTCTCTATTTGTTAAACTTGTCAGCTATTTTTCAACAAGTCGCCTAGTGTGCATTCCGAAGAAATGTAATTGGATTAGTGTTTAAAAAAATATTTAAATTAAATAAGCTAATAATTATTTTTAAATAAAGAAACAACATATAAATAATGTATCTAATATTAAGAATATATTTTTAAAAAGATTGATTAACAATTTTATGGCTTTATGATATTCGGGGTCGCTTTGTCAGCGATTAACTTTTATATTTAATTAAAATAGTCTGAAAATATTGAGAGAAAATTAAAGGAAAGGGGGATAGTATTTTTGTACATTTTGATTTAAAAAGAGGGGGCAGTGGTAAGGTCGCCACTTATAAATAATTTATAATATCTTTTTTTATCATATTTATTTTTTGACCGGTATTTTGGCATTCTGTTATTATGATTATTATTATTATTATTATTATTTCGCGTTAAGCAGGGGGTGCGCTTTATTTATATTATACAGATTACAACTGGGGCCGAAATTTTAAGTCTTTCATAGGGCACATGGAACTCTATTTTCAACAGCTAGACTAAAACATTAAAAAGAGGAAAACGGCGAAGAACTGCTATATAACGATATAATTTGAAATCCATCGTAGCTTTTGGTGTATACCTTGCGATATAGCAAATGATAAATTAAATAAATCGAACTATTAGGGATTAGTTATGATGAATACTCGTGCGTTGTTTAAAGACAACATGAGTCGTATTTTACTAACAATATTTTAACTACGAGCACGTGAGCAGAAGTATTCTAACATGAGCACAATGACAAGGAAATTGCAATCAAACTAAAAACAAAAATATATTTGATTTCAAAATAAATAAATTGTTAATTATTTTTCGCGTTTTAAAAATTAAGTTACATAGTGAATTTGTCTAAAACTCTACAATATGAATTTTTAACAAACTAGAACGCACTTGTAAACATTGTTTATCGACGTTTCTGTTGCTATAAAACTTAGGGAAACATATTGTTTGCAAACTTTTATACAAACATCTCCAGCCTTCAATGTTGAAACATTGTTTTCCGTCCAGAGTTCAGTTGATGAAGATATCTGTGTAGAAAAATGCTGCCATGGCTTGTGCTTTGTACGTAGCTATGGGCTGTTCAAGAAGACAGAGGAGAAGGAAACGGTGGTAAGCTCGAACATTGCTCCAAAATAGTTTATATGCAAATAAGCTGCTGACGCAACTGAAACTGGAAGATGGTAGCTCACGTGCATGTCTCATAAAGATTTTGAAGTTCTTTTACAAATGGCTGGTCTCAGGATAGTGAACGACTGGCCTGGCACGCGTTTGTTGTCAACAATGTTGGAGAACACGCTAACATTCTTTCTTGTTACACATTTTAAATGGATAAACTTTGGGAAACACAAAGGAAGCACGAAAAAAATGTTTGCAAACTGCTTCCGATATCATTAAAAAATACAGTAAAATGTTGCCAAGTACATATTAAACCTTAGAATCCGATGTTTAATTTCCGACAAGATCGAAAATGTATCATTGTGAATTTGAGTTGGCTCCCTTTCGCTAAGTGGTAAGCTAACATTCTGGAGAATGACCGTTATGTTTGTCCTATATCAATCTAGATACGTCGTTAATAGAGTGCAAACGCATTAGATGCACTGCTAACAAAATAAGGTGTCAACAATACCTACTTGTGATTAAATAACAGCCTTGACACAGTTTTCTACAAAGATATGAAAATTAAAAATGTCAACACACAAAGAATATAGTTTGTTCTGCCTTTACGAAAAGTCGTACAAAGTAATTAAATCTACTTCATCTTTCAAGAGATTTCTTCAGAGTTTCAACAGTATATAGTGGGGTTGATACAAATCCAAACGAATCTAAGTCCTCTAGAAAAAAAGGGTTCTCAAACTTTTTAGACTGAAGAAGCCCTTGCACCAGAATAAATACTTGCTGAAGCTCTCATAAAAATATTTACACTAATATTAGGAACATTCGATAGCGACACTGAGCGTGCATCACACGTGGATCATCTCTGATTGAACATTAGTGGAGATAAAGAGTTATAGACTATAAAAAACATTGTGGAAATATTCAATTATATTTGGATAAAAACTGCATTGAAAAGGCCGTTTTTGACCATTATAGAATGGCTTCACAGCTAAGCACTGTGCACAAATCCTCATTCTGTCATAATAGGGACATACTGTAGTTATTAACAATAAACTTTGTCGCTTTGTCCCTCATCGTCACCGCGGAGAATTTCGAGTAATCATTATTAAAATATGAATACACTGCACACATTTCTGGCATTTCTTGGTCTTTTCTCTCCCCCTATACCTCGCGCGAGCCGGGAGCCGAGTTGGACCTGCTATAATGCACGCTCTTAAATTTTACTAGCATAAAAGTATAAAATAAACGCATAAAAATCACATGATTTGGTTGCGCCTTTGGCAAATGTCTTTTACTCAAGTTTGAAAAAATTGTCGAGCCTAATTGCTGAAATTACTTTAGAGTGTGAAAAATAAATAAAGAATATTCTAAAATTTCCTCGCGGAGCTCAAATCCTGGTCGGGTATACTGAAGGGTTTTTTTACTAAATGATTTTCCATTCTCCATTATATGTGGGTACATTTCCTCTAAATGCAACCTTCCTCATCCCTAACACATTAGAGTAACTAGTGTATATGCGTATAACCAGAGCGGCTAGTAAGACGCGGTGCTAAAAACAAATCAATTAAAATATTTACTAGATCTAGAGCAATATTTGATTTCTTTAAAAAAAACTGTGAAAATACTTACCTTAACTCGCGTATCTTGTGACCCAACTTTGAACATAAATACAAACTTTCTCAACAAATCCAGGTATTTATTTATTTATTTAATCTCAGGTTTATACTTTGTTCCAGGTTGTCCGGAAGACGCCGGCGAAGAATAGCTCTCAGTATTTAAGATGGTGGCGCAAAAAACAAACGGTGAGTTTCCATCCTGCACGCCAGAGAGGGTACAGTCCAATATTCACAGAAAGGGAATTTCTGACACTTAGAAAAGTTTCTAGATCTACTTTCACGCAGAGGTGCCCACAGGGTGGGATCATGGCGCAAGTTGCGCCATCATAAATTTTTTTAGGGGGGAGGGGAATTTTTGGGGCAAAAAATTATTTAGTAATAAACTTTTATATTGTCATATATATTTGTTCATACTTGGAATACCTCTGAAATTGTTTAAGGGACACCTTAGTGTTTCATGCTATGACAACACTTACACTATTAACATAGAGTGGGAAAGTTATTCCATAGTTATAAGTCAGCATTTCCTCAACTTACCATGTTTTATCGCTACCTGTCGCAAGTTGCTCAGTGGAAAGGACGATGAGCCGTTTAAAGTTGGTAAAGAACAGGTTAAAAAGCTGCTTAGGGGACGATTGGTTGTCAAGCTTATTGATACTATCATCTGAGAATGACATTATCAAGAAAATCACAAATGAACAAATTATCAAGTACACAGAGAAAAAAAAACTTCTTCTGTTAAAATCTTATAAATAGCACCTAAATCCCTGTGCTTAAAGAATTTATTTTCTTATCATACTGTAGATTTTTTCAACCTCAAGTGTTCAAATGTTTTATCTTCAATCCACATAAGATAGCTGCTTATCTGTCACTCTAAAACAATTTTGTTTTTATGGTTTTATGACTACTTACTTAACTCTTGTAAATATTATGATAATACTCATATCATATTAGTTTTTACACATTTAGTTTGTTTTCCCAATATCTGATTATTGATTTATTGATCTTTATTGATGTCTTAAATTTAAAAAAATCCAATTCGTTTATTCACTCTGAATTTTTGAGTTTTTTTATGAATGTAAAAACTATTTTTATACAACAAGTTAAGGTAAAATATTTGTTTTATTTATATGAAATTCAGAGTTTTTTTTAAAAAACACTCGTTTTTACAATATTATAGTTATTTTCATTCGCAAAGTGCAAGTGATATAATTTTTATACATGAAATTGCATAAACTGTTGATTTTCTTAACTGGTCTTATTTTATTTAGCTCGTCCAAAAAGCTCTTTAACTCGATTTACAAAACACGTAATATAGGCCTTGGTGTGGATCCAGCCGGAAATTTGAGATTCCATTAAAGGTTATATGGTTAGTTGGATTTTTGGTGGGGGGACGGGGTAAAGAAAATTGTGGGAGGGGGGATTTGTGCCATTGGGCTTGATGGGGATGGGCACCCCTGCTTTCACGTATTCAAACGTCAAGTCATGTTATCTGTTGATGGATATTATCAATAACTATAAACTACCGGTACCACCAATCTACATAGGGGGCTTAATATAATTTCCTAATGTCTTTCCACACACTCCAGAAGCCCCTAGATGACCTAGAATGATGAAACGTTGTACACTTAAAGTATAGATCAGAGGTCGGACCCCAATATTTAGTGAAAGTAATAATTTAAAAATAAGGATTGGAAAGCGTGTGGGCTACAAAGGGGACGTGATGGTCTCAAAGACAAAAATTAGGATAAAATCCTGCATAAGTTTGAAAACCATTGTCATAAACTCTAACGCGTCATTTTAGTGTTGAACTAGATTGACAGTGGCGGGGTTTGAATCCCCATAGGTGTACCGAGCGTGGTTTCCCACTTCCTCTCCATGCAAATGTGGATACATTTCCTCTATAAATTCTACTTTCCTAATTACTACTCAATTAGCGTATAGCCTGAACGGACAGTAAGACGTGGGGTGAGATATGAGGAAGAAAACCTCTCCCTCTCTTTGGCTGGACTCACACAACTTCCGACGGGAACATTAAAACGGTTGACCTCGTCAAATTACAGTTGAAGGTTGAATAGATTCTGAATCTGTCGGATGAATGAACTGTTGCGTCACTGAAGATCAAACGGCCCATTTGGTACAAGTCTGCTTCCTTTAGTGCCTCAACAAACTTCAATAGCTTCTTCTTGACAATTGCTCTTGCAGTGACACAACTACAAATTAACAAGGACGGGAAGATCGCATGGAGATGGGCTGGAACATAGAGATGGCAAATCGCATGGAGATGAGAAATTGAATGGAGATAATACATCGCATAGAGATGGGAATTTTTAAAAATATGTGAAATTACATTAAGATGAGAAATTGCATGTAGAATAGAATTTGCGTGCGGATGATAAATTACATGGAGATAGTAATTTGCAAAGCGATGTGAAATTTCATGGAGATAGGGAATTGCATGGAGATAGAGAATCGCATGGAGATGAGAAATTGCATGGAAATAATAAATCGCATAGAGATGGGAATTTGCAAAGAGTTGCGAAATTGCATGGAGATGGGAATTTTCAAAGAGATGTGAAATTGCAGGGAGAGAAGAAATTGCAAAGAGATGAGATATTTCAAAGTGATGTGAGATTTCATGGAAACGAAAGAATACATGGAGGAGGGAGATAACACAGAGATGGGGAAACCACATATACCCTGATTTTGGTTGGAATTAATAGTTTTGAAAATTCAAACATATTTCTTTGCGACCAATATTAATAGCATTTTACTTTGTTATTTGTGTTATTCTATAGGTATTTACATTATGTATAAAAAGTTACGGCTGCAAATAGAATGGGCCTTATGAATGAAAATATTAAAATTGTTTTAATAACTTAAGTAACTAGCTTCTAGTGTTCATCCTAACAAGAGATTGCTTGGAGATGGGATCACTTGAAAATTAAAGATAGCATAGAAACGAGAGATAACGTCGTAATTCTAGTGGAATGTGGGCACAGATAAACTATTTTACTACCACTCAAGAGATAATTAAATGCGCGCTAACTGTGTTAAGTGTAACTAAATGTTTAATGTCACACTTTAAGCGTCATACATGTCCTCGTTTTCTTTCTGTAAACAAACAAACCTATTAAGTAATTTGACGACAAATATATGTCAGGCAGTTAAGATACTTTGAAAGTGAAGATTTGTATATTTACAATTATCGATGGGAAAATATATTTAGTCAGTATCTACAAACTAAGGTAGTCATGCTGAATGCTTCCTTGTAACTATGTAGGTGTGTATAAAAGCTATTAAAAAAATTAAAGTGTGAAAACCACTCTAATTCTGGAATCTCCCACTTATAAAGAGAGGGACAATAACTTAGAAGTTAGAACAATAAGCATAATTTTTGATTATAACCCTTCACCTACTAGTGACGTGGCAGTGTCGAGGTCCCTAAATCATTACATAGGTCATAGGAAATGGAGAATATAATGGAAATATAGATCAATTGCATGAAAATGACAAATTTCATAGAGATAAAAAAATGAAAAAAGATGGAAAATAGCATAGAGAGTAGTGATAGCATAAAGAGAAAGGATTGAATAGAAAGGAAAGAACGCATAAAAAGGAAATATTACATAGAGAGAAAAGATTACATAGAGAGGAAAGATTACATAAAGAGGGAATATCCCATAGAGAGGGAATATTGCATAGAGGTAATATTGCATAGAGGAAAGATCGCATAGAGAGGGAATATTGCATAGAGGTAATATTGCATAGAAAGGAAAGATTGCATAAAGAGGGAATATTGTATAGAGAGGAATGATTACATAAAGAGGGAATATTGCAAAGAGAGGAAAGATTGCATAGAGAGGGAATATTGCATAGAGGTAATATTGCATGGAGAGGGAATATTGCATAGAGAGGAAATAATACATAGAGAAGGAATATCGCATATAGAGGTAATATCGTATAGAGAAGGAAGATTGCACAGCCTTATTTGCCGGTGACGGTAGCTTGAGGTTCAAATCCCTCCCGAGTGTATTGTGGAAGATATTTTAAAACTAGTTCTCTACGCTCCCTCTCCCTACTCTGATAGTGTAATTAAATGTGGATAATCAATATGGCTGGTAACACGCGATGAAATCGATTCAAATAATCCATTATAACTAAATTAATGTGTAGTTAGTTGATTTTAAAATTTGAATGTTCACCTATTTTAGGGGTCATTCATCTTTTCTCTTCTTACTGTTTTTTGACCCACCAACCTCCTTCCCTCCCCACTTCTAAGTTAAAGAGACTCAGAATAGATTTCAAATCCTGAATATAAATGATTTCAAAGGAGTTTATGACAATACTATATTATTTTCAATATTAGAATTTAAATATAAGATATTGGTTACGGAACATCTACCCAGCCTCCCCCCATGTAACCCTATGAAGGCACACTATTTGTTTTATGAATGACCCCTTGGTGCAGTGGTCGGCAACCTTTGTGTGCCCTAATCGACTTACAAGCTTATCAAAGGTCCCGCGATCACCCACACTTTCTTCGCTCTACTTTTGCTCTTGTATATATTCCTAAAATTCAACCCTTCCTTAAATAATTATGTCTCCACGATTCTAGAAACAATATAGAATAAATTTAATGTATATTTTAATTTTCTTATAACATTATAGATTATCACTTATCAAAGTTATTTTGCTCACTAATACTATTTGAAAGTATCTTTGCGAGTTTATAAGAAAGGAAGATAAACTTTTAATAACATTGTAGTTTTCTCACGCGATCGAGATACAACTTCCACGAGATAGACCAGTTGCTGACACCTGCCTCTAGGCCCTATGAGAGTAGGATGTAGGTGGTACATTGTACCCACCTCAGGCCCTAAAAGAGCGGAGTGCAGGAGGTACATCGTACCCACCTCAGGCCTTATGAAAGTAGGATGTATGGGGTACATCGTACCCACCTCAGGCCCTAAAAGAGTAGGATGCAGGAGGTACATTGTACCCACCTCAGGCCCTAAAAAGTGGGGTGCAGGGGGTACATCGCACCCGGCCATGGGGGCCTAAGAAGGGGCTGGGAATGTCCCGGGATCTCAGAAAATGTTTGCACATATTAAAGACTAGCAGTCACATTTCCACTATATTACTAAAATTATTAGTATAGGTATTATATTTTTTGTCTTATTGTTTTTTACTTTTTTAGATATAAAATTATTAGTTGTATATAGTTTTTCGTATTAATTATTTTGTTTTTATCAGATTGGATAAATTAATTAATTTATTTTCTAAGACAGGATAAATGGAAAATGGAAGGAAACATTAAACAATAAATGGTACGGAACTCCGCGCGGACTTTCTCGCTCTATTGTTTAAAAATTGAGATATTTACTCAAAACTCGTAATATATGTGAAACACAATAGTACACACTAGCAAACCCAAGCATATATAGCACTATACCTATGTAAAACATCTTTTGAGTCCTAGTTTTAAATTTTATAATTTTATTTTTAAAGAACTAATGTCTTTATTTGTATGTTTGGACCGATAAAAAAGATCAATATTGCGTCAACAAGGAGCAACATTTCGTATTAAAATTTCAACTTCCGGTTAACATTTTAGCCATTTTATTAGATGTTGCACATCTTCATGTCATCGCATCACTATTAAATTCCTCATTCATAAATTTTGGCCAATAAAAAATGTAAATATTGACTATTGAATCTAGAATGGATATAGATCATTGTTGTACAAACATTTCTCCTAAGAGGTTTAAGGAAAAACAACATAAACTTTTAGAGACTTACTTATATTTAACTACTCTATGACATTGGGAAATTATTGCGTTAAAACTTAAGTAGCATCTCTTTACAACTAAAGCTCACAAAATTGTGTTAATATATTTGCCGATATCTCAGAAACTGTTGGTTTATAAAAATATATTTCACATAAAAGTTTTTTATTTTTAATAGTACTACAATTTTGCAATGATAAGTTATTTAGTATCTCAAATAGTTGCGGAGATACGGAAATTTCACCTTCTGTAAATTGCCCTAAAAGTCATTTTCATGGGGAAATGAAAATAGCCAGTTTATTTATAAACATTATTATTATTATTATTATTATTATTATTATTATTATTAGCACCGCGTCTTACTACCCGTTCGGGTTATACACACTTACGCTAATGTGTAATGGTAGGATGATTGTGAGATGTAAATGAAGGACCTACAGTTTAACGTGGAATCCGAACCACGGTGGAGGCTTGGTATTCCTCACATTCACAAGATGTCTTGTCAGAGGTGAAGGAAGGGTTTGGTAATCAGATAAAGCTTTGCCGGGACCGAGGATTGAACCCCGGCCGCCAGCATAGAAGTCTGACACCTTACCCCTAGACCGCCAGGTCACCGAATATATTAGAAAGGAACGTACTTTGTGACAATTAAGGTTGTTAGAAAAAAGTTAAAATACTTCGATATCAAAAGACATTATTATGAAAGATTGACAAAGGAAATGCTTAGAAAAATCATAAGATGAAGAAAGCTTTAAGAAATATCAGAACAATTAAAGAATAGAATTCCAGGGTAAAAATTAGAAAAAATAATTGATTGAGGACCCGTCAGCACGAATAAATACAGTAGTCCTATGAAAAATTAATATTAAAGCCTAATAAAAGTTAAAGTACTGGAAGTTTAAATGTATAGTTAGATGATAAGAAGGAATATATATTACACCATTACAAAATAGTGAAAGAGACATATATATCACTATATATGTGATATCATATATATAATATATGTGATATAATATATATCACATACATCACTATTAATCTGTCTCTTTCACTATTTTGTAATGGTGTAATATATATTCCTTCTTATCATCTAACTATACATTTAAACTTCCAGTACTTTAACTTTTATTAGGCTTTAATATTAATTTTTCATAGGACTACTGTATTTATTCGTGCTGACGGGTCCTCAATCAATTATTTTTTCTAATTTTTACCCTGGAATTCTATTCTTTAATTGTTCTGATATTTCTTAAAGCTTTCTTCATCTTATGATTTTTCTAAACATTTCCTTTGTCAATCTTTCATAATAATGTCTTTTGATATCGAAGTATTTTAACTTTTTTCTAACAACCTTAATTATCACAAAGTACGTTCCTTTCAGATAGATTTACATTTCTCCTTACTAAAATTAATATGAATATAGCAATAGTTTATGTATAATCTTAATTAACGCCTAGATACTAATTTTAATTAAAATCGTAAGATCCGATTTTGAGAAAATCGATTTATTTCTCCCTTCGCCCTTTATTAAACTACTCTTAATTTTAAGTCCAAACAGACAAACGGCATTGCAAATACCACTTTTTAGGGTTCGGGGGATCATGAGACGTCGACATCCATCAACATTTCAGGTTAGATTTTTTTTAAGGTCGCAACCCTTTACCTTTTGGGTTCGAAATCAAAATCGCTAAAGCCGACTTTGAGAAAATAAACTTTTTTTATTTTTGCCCTTCAGTAAACTACCCTCAATTTTAGGGTTAGATATCCAATTCCAAAAACCCCTCGGAGCAACCCTATGAAAACCATGGATACCAAGTTTTAGCCTGATTGGTAAAATACTTTAGGCTCTAGTTAAGGGTAGATAGACAGACAGACAGACGGAAATTTAAAAACAACTTTTTGGATTCGGGGCGTCATGTAACGTCGAGATTCATCAAAATCTTGAGTTTGATTTTTTTTATGATCACAATACTTTCTCTACCTGTAAGATAGCGAGAAAGTAAAGTAAAAAAATATGTATTTTAATACAAATGATTGGTAATCATATTATTATTATTATTATTATCACCACGTCTTACTACCCGTTCGGGTTATATGCACTTACGCTAATGTGTAATGGTAGGGTGATTGTGAGATGAAATTTAGGACCTACAGTTTAACGTGGAATCCGAACCACGGTGTAGACGTGGCATTCCTCACATTCACAAGATGTCTTGTCAGAGGTGAAGGAAGGGTTTGGTAATCAGATAAATCTTTGCCGGGACCGAGGATTGATCCCCGGCCGCTAGCATAGAAGTCTGACACCTTACCCCTAGACCGCCAGGTCACCATAATCATTTTAAACTTAGGGGCTATCGCCCCCTACCCCTCGGGATCTGTCACTGCAGTAATGTTGTATGATTGGTGTGTATTCATAAGTTGATTTGCGGGTCGTTTGAGGCTGTAATGTGTTTAAAACTGTCATCCCAAATAGCCAATATTAATTGTATAGTTAAAAGCAATGCTGGATTGTATTGTTAATTCCGATAATATGTTGATGGTATGGTAAGTTTTATAAAACTGGCTCCAACATACTCTGAGGACGCCTGAATGTTTGTGTTGCAGCGGGCGACAGCCTGAATGCCCCTACCTCAAATATGGAGTCCGACAAGAACCAAGAGGGCGTGCACCTCAAGAGGGAACTAGGACTCTTCAGTGCAGTAAACCTCATCATCGGCGTCATGATAGGTGAGCAACATTCGGTATGTCTCGCATGGACCAGTAACACAGCTCATTTCGCGCGAGCTGATAACATACAGCTCTATTAATACACGCTAGTAATACAGCTAATTTCATACAAGCCAGCAATATACAGCTGATTAATACACGCTAGTAATACAGCTCATTTCGCACAGACCAGTAACACAGCTCATTTCACACAAGCCAGCAATATACAGCTCATTTCGCACAGACCAGTAACACAGCTCATTTTGCACAGACCAGTAACACAGCTCATTTTCACACAAGCCAGCAATATACAGCTCATTTCGCACAGACCAGTAACACAGCTCATTTCGCGCAAGCTGGTAACATACAGCTCATTTTGCACAGACCAGTAACACAGCTCATTTCACACAAGCTAGTAACATACAGCTGAGTAATACACGCTAGTAACACAGCTCATTTAACACAAGCTAGTAACATACAGCTGATTAATACACGCTAGTAACACAGCTCATTTCACACAAGCTAGTAACATACAGCTGATTAATACACACCAGTAACACAGCTCATTTTCACACAAGCCAGCAATATACAGCTCATTTCGCACAGACCAGTAACACAGCTCATTTCGCGCAAGCTGGTAACATACAGCTCATTTCGCGCAAGCCGGTAACATACAGCTCATTTCGCACAAGCCAGTAACACAGCTCATTTCGCACAAGCCAGTAATATACAGCTCATTTCACACAAGCCAGTAATATACAGCTCATTTCACACAAGCCAGTAACACAGCTCATTTCGCACAAGCCAGTAACATACAGCTCATTAATACAAGCCAGTAACACAGCTAATTTCGCACAAGCCAGTAACATACAGCTCATTAATACAAGCCAGTAACACAGCTCATTTCACACAAGCCAGTAACATACAGCCCATTAATACAAGCCATTAACACAGCTCATTTCGCACAAGCCAGTAACAAACAGTTCACAAGCGAGCAAATCACATCCCACACCTGAAAGGTTCACACACCATTTGCTGTGTTTTATTTTGTCTGTATCCACATGTTTTTTAAAAGGTCCCTTTTATTTTGCAGGCTCTGGTATCTTCGTATCCCCCGCCAGCGCCTTGGAGAGATCAGGCTCAGTCGGACTCTGTCTCATTGTGTGGGCGGTGTGTGGGGTCATTTCTCTACTGGGTGAGTACTCAAGGAAGGGGTGTATGAGCGATCTGTCTCTTTAATGTAGTTAAGACTAACAAAAAAAAAGTAATTTAATTCCGGAGGACCAGTTTTAGTCACACTTAAAACAGAGACGGGAGTTGAACGTTGGTTTAATAAAAAGATGTACTGTGTAGAGCCTACCTTGAGGGTTGTCTTGACTGGAGATCCGAGAATCCCTGGGAGCGATGGTCTTGATCTTCTTGATCTGAGGATGGTCTTTTAACGAATATTAGTTTGCGAGAGGAGCTCCCCTAAACACTCGCGTTTAATGAGTAGGCTACATATTATATATATTAAATAAAAACACAGATAGAGAACATTATCAACTTATTATCTATGAAGAGTTGCGCACTAAAATCATTTTCCACAGGGTTTGTTTACGAGTTCGTATTCAAACAAAACCGAGCAAGAGAGGTTCACCAAGTTGTGATAGAGATTGGAATTCAATGACCGCTGTTTTAGACGGACTAAACGACACGTGTGTGAGGGTTTACTTGGGTGAAGGATGGTAGAGGGGTGGCTAATTCCAAGAAATCTGCAGTTGAGTAAGGGGGAATAGGGGAGGAAATAACCAAGTGAGACTAGCGAATAATGAAATATGCAACAAATTATCGAATCATGAAATATGCAACAAGGGGTGTGGGGTCATTTCTCTACTGGGTGAGTACTCAAGGGTTGGTGTGTAGGGTCATTTCTCTACTGGGTGAGTACTCAAGGAAGGGGTGTGGGGTCATTTCTCTACTGGGTGAGTACTCAAGGAAGGGGTGTGGGGTCATTTCTCTACTGGGTGAGTACTGAAGGAAGGGGTGTGTGGGGTCATTTATCTACTGGGTGAGTACTCAAGGAAGGGGTGTGTGGGGTCATTTATCTACTGGGTGAGTACTCAAGGAAGGGGTGTGTGGGGTCATTTCTCTACTGGGTGAGTACTCAAGGAAGGGGTGTGTGGGGTCATTTCTCTACTGGGTGAGTACTCAAGTGTAGCGGGTACACTTTCTATAAATCCAACCTTATCATTCCTTATAGATTAGAATAGCCCGAGTGGATAATAAGACATGGTGCACAATAAAAATAAGTCACCCAATTACTTGCGATGGAGTTGTTTATTCTTTTGACGTCTTTGGAATGTGCTTGTCCCTCAGGGGCCCTGGCTTTTGCCGAGTTGGGGACAGTGGTACCACGCTCTGGGGCGGAGTACGCGTACTTCGTGGAGGCGTACGGTGACCTACACCCCTACTGGGGGCCCCTGCCGAGCTTCACGTGCGTGTGGGTGTACGTGATGATCTTGAGGCCCGCGGAGGTGGCAGTCATCATACTCACGTTCTCCGAGTACGTGTGCCAACCTTTCTACCCCTACATGACACACGTGCCCCCAGAGACCATGGACCATCTCAAGAAGCTCATCGCCCTGCTTGCCCTAGGTGAGCCGGACACACTCTGTCCAAGGGGGCACAGCTACAAATAAGCAATACCACTTTGTTGGAAATAACTTTATCCGAGTTTATATTCAACACACAACTTGACAACGATTGTTGTAGTTACAGTACCATTTCCATAGGAAGGGCCCTTTAGTAAACACAAACATATCTTATTGCTGTCAACACTGATAACAGTATTATGTATTATTAAACTTATGTTATTTTATATATATTGATAATATCTATCAAAATTGACAGCTGTAGTTCGCATGACTTGATATATGAACACGGTGGTAAAAGTTCTAGTAACTTTTATAAATGTGAAACAAAGACCTTGCTATGAAAATTGGACTGTATCAGGGCTCTTCCCTTGTCTCACATATAGTGCAATTTTCATTATTAGATCCTTTTCTAAGAGCTATAAGAGTTACTGAATCTACTTTCACTCATTCATAAATCAAGTCATGTAACTGAAACTGTCACATTAGATAGCTGATAATACCAATACTTATACATTAACATTATTATAATATAGTAAAAAAGTTATGTCCAACACAAATACATATCTCTGCTTTTTCTTAAAGTTTCTTTGTATCAGAATCCTATTAGATATTATATTAAATACCATTTAAAAAAAATTACCACTGAGCACATGAACTAAACGTCAAGCACATTTAGTATAATTTTCTGGTGATGGGCAGTATGGAGTGTAGTTTGCTGTGTTGGGTAAGATGGAGTGTAGTTTGTTGTGATGGTGAGCATGGAGTGTAGTATGCTGTGATGGTGTGATAGGCAGTATGGAGTGTAGTTTGCTGTGATGGTGTGATGGAGTGTAGTTTTCTGTGATGAGGAAGATGGAGTGTAGTTTGCTGTAATGGTGTGATGGGGAAGATGGAGTGTAGTTTGTTGGGATGGGGAAGATGGAGTGTAGTTTTCTGTGATGGGGAGGATGGAGTGTAGTTTGCTGTGATGGGGAGGATGGAGTGTATTTTGCTGTGATGGTGAGGATGGAGTGTAGTATGCTATGATGGGGAGGATGGAGTGTAGTTTTCTGTGATGGGGAAGATGGAGTGTAGTTTGCTGTGATGGGGAGGATGGAGTGTAGTTTGCTGTGATGGTGAAGATGGAGTGTAGTTTGCTGTGATGGTGAGGATGGAGTGTAGTTTGCTGTGATGGTGTGATGGGGAAGATGGAGTGTAGTTTGCTGTGATGGTGAGGATGGAGTGTAGTTTGCTGTGATGGTGTGATGGGAAGGATGGAGTGTAGTTTGCTGTGATGGTGAAGATGAAGTGTAGTTTTCTGTGATGGGGAAGATGGAGTGTAGTTTGATGTGATGGGGAAGATGGAGTGTAGTTTGCTGTGATGGTGTGATGGGGAAGATGGAGTGTAGTTTGTTGGGATGGGGAAGATGGAGGGTAGTTTTCTGTGATGGGGAAGATGGAGTGTAGTTTTCTGTGATGGTGTGATGGGGAAGATGGAGTGTAGTTTTCTGTGATGGGGAAGATGGAGTGTAGTTTGCTGTGATGGGGAAGATGGAGTGTAGTTTGCTGTGATGGTGTGATGGGGAAGATGGAGTGTAGTTTTCTTTGATGGGGAAGATGGAGTGTAGTTTTTTGTGATGGGGAAGATGGAGTGTAGTTTGCTGTGATGGGGAAGATGGAGTGTAGTTTGCTGTGATGGGGAAGATGGATTGTAGTTTGCTGTAATGAGGAGGATCGAGTCTAGCGGAAAATAATGTCTTCAACAATATGTTCTTATGTTGGCAGGACTGATGACTTACATCAACTTCATGAGTGTGAAGCTGTTTGTCCGTGTGCAGAATGTATTTACTGGCTGCAAGCTGTTGGCCTGTGTTATTGTCATCTTGGGTGGGATATATGAACTGTGTATAGGTTAGTATCTGCTTTATAATCAGCCACAACTGCCCACTAATACCACATTTATAAACAATTGTTTAAGATATTGTGTTTGCTGATGCGGGCTATTTATTGACCTTTGACATCAATAATTATACTTTATTGACCTGTGCATTGAAACAATCAAGAGATTTTTGTGTGATCTGCTCTATTTCTCTGGGGCTTAGCACTGTGGGGGGTCTGCCCCCAGGAAAATGTATTTAATTTAAGCCTCAAATGACACTTTTTAAGGCATTTCTTGGCTGCTGAAAATAAGATACAACATAAGAAAAATGTTTCAAATGTATCCCAATTTGTCGGTGTTTTTTTGAGATTTCTACAGTATTTCAGTTTTATGGAGCAGACAGAGAACGGTTAGTCCTTTTTTACTATTCCGCAGTGGGATGCACACCTGTGTGTACTCTTTGCGGTAACAGACCCTGCATGTGCAAGGTTGGGAGTTATTGCCCGATGCATTTTTCGTCCAAGAGATCATGTATCGTTTAACTAGTCAGGTATATTATATAATAAGCCTACTCTGTCGGCTGGAGGCACTGTTTGAGTTCTAGTTTCGAACACTATTGGGCAGAGCCTAGCTATCTTGATATTTTATTTAACAATGTATTTATAATATTTATACAATCTCAATATCGATCCCCTTGTGGGCGCCCATGCTTTGATTTGATAGCAAATAAGTGTAAGTCAAATTAAAATATATTTTTTTCAAAAGCTATCGTCATCAACAACATCAACAATTGCCGGCCAACCTGTATGTTTCATATATTTATGTCAAGTCTGTACAATAAGAGTGACAAGAATGGATAAGATGAGAAATGGAAGGGTGAGAGGTATCGGTAAGGAGGAGCCAGTGCAGGACAGGATATGGAGGTATGGCCATGTGAGGAGAATGGAGAAGATACCAAAGAAGAGGTTGAATATTGGAGTGGGAGGCAAGAGGCCAAAGGACAGGCGGCTAGCTAATGTTCATTATGATTATGTCAAGTCTTTGAGCTGCAGCTGCCATTTTGGATAAATATTAAAACCTATAAAATAATACTAATGATACAGTCAAAAGTTATCATTGTTGACTGAAAAATATTGTATTTTTGTATTTTATAATCCTACTATCACCCCAGTTCTATGACAACTATTACTGGTAATACCTTCCAAGCTAACTCCATATTCTCAACTATTACCTATAATATTGGCCGAGCTAACTCCATTTCTCTGTTAGTCATTGACAACTAAAGTATATCCATGTTACGAATATTTTTTTTTGTCACCTATTGACACATAAAAGTTTTGGCAGTTTGTTTCATATATATCTCATATTAATCTTGCATAATATTTTGGCTTTGCCACCTCCACATTAATCAACTTTGTTTGCATATTTTCGATAGCACTTGGAGCACACTCAATGCATTTTATAGGAATTCATATATTAATATTTGATTTTTCGTTGTTAGGTAATGTAAATAATCTGAGCCAAGGATTTGAAGGTTCCTCTACGTCTGCTAAGGACATAGCGCTGGCATTTTACAGTGGTCTCTGGGCATATGATGGATGGTAAGACGGCTGAATCTATATTAATAAAATGAAGAGTTTTTTTTTGTCTGTCATGAGAATTACACAATATCTACAGCACCCAAAGGGCTGAAATTTTAAAATTAGTAGTCCTTGTGTACAAACATGAGCACCTCAAAGCTTTTGATTAGATTTTTTAAACTTATTATAAACTGGGGCGTAAGAAATAAAATGAAGAGTTTTTTCTCTGTCTGTTTGAAGAAAAGAAAAGCATTGACCGAGTTAACCACGCAATGCATTGCAAGGCTACCCTGGCAAAGCCAGGTACTTCTGCTAGTTTTATGTATCTTTAAGCTAATAGGTTGCAGTTCTTAAAAATATGAACTAGTTTATGAGTTTTAAAACATATTTTAGTTAATATTATTTGAATGGTTTGGAGATTTTTCTTGTACAACCTTACAAAATTGATGAAATATCTGTAATGCTCTTTGCACACGAATTTATAATAGCCATGGCACTAAAAGGGTTAAACTCAAATCTATAGTTTTGATCATACATTCAATCAGAACTGTAGTTAAGTGACTTTTCAAATGAATTCTATAGCACATGAAATATATACAAGTCCTCCCCTTGGTTGGGTGGTTTGCCTCCCAAATCATACATATTTGATTCATATAAATTTCAATTCACTATCCATAGTTGAATGAGGGATTTTTTTATGTGGAGATGGGACACTCATATCTACAAATTCCTTAAATCATATGATTTTAAAGAAATTTGAGATTCAAAGAATAAAATTATACAATAGGCACCAAGTATAGAATCAAATAAAAATTATTTTGTTGTTTATAACTTAATAAATATGAGGAATAATACAGATAATTCAATAATTATTTTCACTAAAAACCTTTATCAGAAAATTTGTTTTGTGCAGGATGATAATTTCCTATACATAGCAGTTCCATTTTTCATTTCCTACTAAAACTTTTTTTTTAAACTTTAGGGTTTGAATTTGTCTTGAAAAAAAAAAAAAAAATTGTTTCAGACTTGTGAAAAATATGATTTGACCCATTTCTAGGTGTAAACATCAATAAACAGAAATATTAATACAATCGACACAAAGAAAACTTTTTACTAAAATTTTTCTCCATTAGAATTTTGTAAATAAGGCACACCTTATAAATTATTTTAGCCACTTATCCATCCATCCATCCATATACACAGGAGTTGTTCACAAATCCTCCAACCTCCAAATTTGTACTTGTTTAGAGGTTGTTAAGTTAGCTGAAGAGGTACCTTTTATAAATATTTATAATGTGATCATTAAAAAGAATATTATACCCAACGTTACGAAATGTCAACATTTCCCATGTCCATTTCACATCATGTATGCCACTTAATCCCATCTAAAACAAAGATAAGCACCAACTAAATAATGTGACATGGTACATAATTTCTTTTGCAAAAGACCACTAGTATAAACTACATATGAAAATGAAAGAAATGGTGTGATATCTATTCAATTGTTGTTACAGGTCTGCCTGTACTGTAGTAACAGAAGAATTGAAGAGACCAGAAAGGTGAGGCATATTTATGTACAAGTACCCAACATGTAGCCTCAAGCTGTCTGAAAATCTGGAAATTATATATTTTAAATACAAGGGTCTAACATGCCCTTTTGAATACAGGGATTTTGACACCCACCAACCACAAATCAATATAATCTATCCCAGGGCTGGATTCCCCATTAGGTACAGTGCCTAGGGCCTATGGATATGAGGAAGGAGGTGAAAGGGGTTGAGTGGGGAAAGGGTGTTTGGGTTAGGGTGAATGAAGAAGGTAAGGAGTAGAGTCAGAATTCACAACAAGAGCAGTTTAAGATATTTATTTTAAGGGTGTTCTACCTTTGATGGCCCATGGGAAAGTCTCCTAGTAAGGTATATTAAAAGGTTTAAAAAAGTTAAATACCCCTTAAATATTTTTTTAAACATAATTGGTGTTATGAGTACACTTAATTTTATAAGACTATAAGTATTGAGGAAGAATACAAAAGGCAAATTTTTTTTTGGGTGAAGGTGGAGGAGGATGGGGATACAAAACACCCCACTGCCCCCTCTCAATACGACATTAAGTGTTTCAAGCTCTAACATTCCCAATTGTATAAAAATAATTATTACAACTTGCTGTTTAGGTGAACTAGATGAGTCAAACTATGAATCTATTGCAATAACTGTGAGGATGCTCTTTGTGCTGAACAGAAACATCCCACTGAGCATCTTGATTGCTGTTCCTGTGGTCACAGGCCTCTACTTCATGATGAACGTGGCGTACATGACGGTCCTCACAATACCCGAGATGATAGCTGCTCCTGCCGTCGCTGTGGTAAGGATAACAAGCCACTTTGCAGAGGATTAAACGCCCAGTGTCTGGTTTTGAATCAGGCTGGGAAATGTTAAAAGCAGGGCCCAGACTTTGGGTACCTAAAAATTATTTTAAAAAAATAAGCTAAATGCCATTAAAAAGTCACCTAAAAGAATGAACAAAAACTCGTAATAAATGCCCATGACTAAATTAAACATGTACTTTACAAATGAAAACTAGAACATGATTATACAATGAAAAGCCCTTAACAATTGAACTCTTGCATTCTGATGAATATAATATTGATTTACAAATATATGCTTCAACCTCCCATTTCAACCTTTTTCAGTTTAATTTCAGTGTCTCAGGAGTAATGTGTATTTTACAACCTTACAAGCAAAGAAGAAACAACTTCTATGTGGCCTACATTAGTTTCTCATTCAGACAGCTGTATGATTTTTTTAAAATATGTAAGAGAATGAATGCATCTACAGAAAAATTTATAGTAGATATTAAAAAAAATATAGGTTACTTATTTGACATTAATACCCTAAAATGGCTTAAACCAAGAAAAAATTACCTAAAAATCAAAAATTAAAGAAAATGGTCTACAAACAAAGTTTTCACAGTGAATCATGAACAGAATGTATGTGCATATAAGCATGTGATGTACAAGAGAAATTAAAAAAAATGACTTGTCATCAAAATCCGGGGCCTGGTTGTAATACATGTGATATAAGTATTTACTATTTTAAAATTAATTGTTTGTCTGTTGGTTGAGTTTATTTAATCTGCTTTGGTGGCTATACAGTAGCTAAGGCATCACTCTCGTAATAGACTGGACTGCCGATGACAGGAAGATTCGAATCCTGGTCGGGTGTATTTTCCTAAATTATTTTCCACACTCTCTTCATGCAAATGTGGATACACTTCCCCTAAAATTCAACCTTCCTTGCCCCTAGCTCATTAGCATTATTAGTACATAGATATATATATATATATATATATAACCTGAACAGTTAGTAAGATGTGGTGGTAAAATATATATAGTTAGTTAATAAATAATTTTGTTGAGCTTCAAAGGATAGAGTAGGATTTGGGTATAAAGGACTGTTTAGAAATTACAAACATATTGTACATATTTGTATCGCCCCCCTGATGTTGATTGATCTTCCTGTTCCAGCTGTTTGGGGACAAGGTCCTAGGACCAATGAGTTTTGTGATTCCACTTGGAGTTGCGCTGTCTACGTTTGGATGTGCGCTCAGTGTTCAATTTGGAGTCACAAGGTTGGCATAAATAATTATGTCACTAAGATACAATTGAAATATTAAATCAAAATTAAATACATACACACATACTAAAAACTCTACCTTCCAAATTCAGAATAAGGTCTAGAAATGGTTAAAATAACAATCAAAAATTTGTTTTTGTTTGAGATTTTATAATTGCTTGTGGGTCTATTGATTTATCTTTTAAAAGAAACTGTAGCGCTATTGTACTCTTTTTGAAGTAATATTTCAAAGGATTAAAAAAATATATGTCTTCAAATTAGATTTTTTATTATTATTAATGTTCATAATTATTTGGTAAGGAGTAACAAATGATAAAATTAAATCTTATAATCATAGAAGACCAAGGCTTAAATAAGGAGAAGGGAATAAAAGAATAACAAAGAAGATTTAATTTTATATTTTAAAATGATCAAGGCATGAAAAGCAGTCTCTACCTTCACACTAATTCTTCCCAAACAAAAGCTGTTTTTACAGTATTTGAACTATTATAGTAAAATACAGCTTTAAGTGGCACTTACACTTTAAAAAAAATGGTATGGTGCACCGCACACACTTCCTCTTAAAACAAACATTTCTTTATGGCATTAGAAACTAGGTATATTGTCACAGAAAAATTAAGAAAAGCGAAATATTGCTGTCTATCAAAGAGCGTAAGAATCAAATTCATTTTCAAAGATGTGAATATAAAAGTATATAGATTTGCTTATAGCTTTGAAATTATTGGTTTTAAAAAATATATTTAAAATGAAAGATTTTTATATTTAATGCTATTACATCTTCACAATGGTAAGTTTTTTCTTATCTCAAATAGTTGCGGAGAAATAATGAAAATTGGAAAATTTCCCAAATGTAAAGTACCCTCAAAGTCATTTTCATGAGAATATGAGGATTGCCATCTTTTTAATAACGATAAACAGTATCTAGATATAATATTTAATCAAAATCATTAGAGTGAATTTTGAGAAAATTGATTTTTTTCTCTTTTTACCCTTCAGTAAACCAACCTTAATTTTAGGGTTAGATATCTAATTCTAAAAATCCCTTTATGGGACCTTATCAAAACCCCAGATACCAAGTTTAAGCCCAATCGGTAAAATAATTTCAGCTCCTGAGATACAAACAGCATTGCGAAAAGTACTTTTTTGGTTTGAGGGGGTCAAGAAACGTCACCATTTATCAAAATCTCTAGTTTGATTTTTTGATGATCACAATACTTTCTCTCTGAGGTATCAAGGGAAAGTAAAAAAAACTTTTAAAAAATTGGGTAGCGTTTGGGATCAAGAATGTAGGTATACCTAGTTGAAATATTTGGTTTTGATACTTTTTAAATGTTATCAAGTTACATTTTAGAGCATATATTTATCAATGACATAACAAGTATCTTTCAAAGTGTTAAATTCTAAACATACTAGCTCTAGCCTAGTCTGGTTTAACGATGATAAGGACGTTGGAGTTTCAATCCCGTTCGGGTGTATTGAAAGTTATTTTCAATGGTTACCCACTCTCACTCTACTCAAGTGTGGGTGTATTCCCTTCAAATTATACCTTCCTCATCATTAGTGTCAGTAAATATGAATAGCCCAGATATATAGTAATAAGTGATAAATATTTACATAATTTTAAGTAATAATAACAAGTAGCATTGCCAAAGATTTTTTTATGCCCACATCTTGATATCTGTTCAGGCTATATGGGGTAGGGATGAGGACGGAAGCATTTTAGAAGCAATCTACCAACACTTTCATATGAGGAGAGAGTCGTAAACCATTTAGGAAAAACTATGTGATTTCCCTGTCTTCAGTACGCCAGTTCAGCACAAGAGTGACGCCTTAAACTATTCATCCACTGAAGCAGGTCTTGCCAAAATTAGATTTTTAATCAAGTAACTGTAGAGTGGTGATGTATTCTATTAAGTAACCCTAACAAGGTTTTGAAGCAACTATCTCTAGCAGTTATTCTATAATAACTCGCTTTGGTGGCCACATGGTCAAAGGAATCATTCTCATGTTAGACTAGACTGGCGATGACAAGGAGATCGGAGTTCAAATCCTGGTTGGTTGTACCGAGGTGTTTTTTCCCCTCTTAAATGGTGTCCTACACTCCCTCCATCCAAATGTAGGTAAACATCCTCCAAATTCAACCTTACTAATCCTTAAACCATTAGCGTAATTAGTACATAAGCTCATAATCCAATTGGGTAGTAAGACGTGGTGCTAAAAAAATACGTTCTATAGCATTTTGACTCCTGGTTTATAGACTGCTGTATGTGGCAGGTAGGGAAGGACACATGTTGGAGATGTTCTCGTTCATCCACATGCGCCGACTCACGCCAGCACCCGCTGTTGCAATGCAGGTATGTGTATGCTTGGAACTAATAATTACCTGATGTTGATTCTATGAAATAACAACTAACAAAGATGTGGTGCTAAGAAAAAAAACTTATAATAAAAAATAATAGTAATATTTTTTATTTAGCATATTTTCTATGACCCTCTTTTTATTCATTCAGGATTATATTAAAGTTATTCGACAAATTTTCTCTCAGTTAAAAATATTCACAACTAAAATTGCATGTTTTAATAAAAATAATTAAAAGATTTTTGAAACTTGGCCAAATTTGCATCCCCACTATCTTAAATAGTATTAATAATAGGTATTTTATTGAAGAATGTTTTATTTAAAATGCAGATTTATGAGAGTTCAAGCTTGAATTACACAGAATTTGCTGTGAAAAAAATAGAAATCCATGTTTTAAAGTAAAAAGTATTTTATAAATAGTTTTGAAGTATGTAAATAATAAAAAATAATTTCATAAATATTAATACATGTTAAAAAAAAAAAATTTAATGTGATTTTACTTCTTTTTTTTTGTGCTCCATGACCACACAAATTTATATTTCCTAATCCATTCTTAAATATTAGAATTTTCACATCCAAGAAGTTGTCTTAAAAGGCTCACTTAGTGAAAGTAAAAAAAAAAAAAGTTAAAAGTTATAACCATTTGGCGCTAGCCATAAATATATTATGTAGGGCTCTTAACTAAGCTTTTTCTGGCATTGCGTTTTACTACCTGTTCAGATTATACACCTTTAACTAAGTTGTCATACCTGTAATAATCGATGAGAAACTTGTCCCAAATTTTTTTCACTATAATATTACAGTACAAAGTAAACTTGTATGTTTTGTTGGTAGGGTGTGTTGACACTGTTGTTCATTGTTGCTGGCAACATAACAGCATTGATTGACTTTGCCAGTTTTCTCGTCTGGTTCTTTTATGGCTTGGCCATGGTCGCTCTCATTGTTATGAGGAAAACTAAAAGAAACATTCATCGGCCCTACCAGGTTTGTACAAAATAATAACTTGGTCATATATTTATTCTGCACGGTGAGATTAGTGTGGGGTGTTGCCAGGGTAAGCAGGGATTATTAAAACTATACCTGTCACAGGTTCTTGTGTGTGTGTGTGTGTATTAGGGATGGGCCCTCGAATCCTTTGAATCCTTGAAGATATTCGAAACTCAAATCATAAAAAAAAAAAAAATTCTAGTGAAATTTGTTTTAAAGATCTAATACTGCTTTTGGTGGTCCAGAACTGAAATAATTATAGGATGAACTTATTATTATTATTAGCACCGCGTCTTACTACCCGTTCGGGTTGTACGCACTTACGCTAATGTGTAATGGTAGGGTGATTGTGAGATGAAATGAAGGACCAACAATTTAACGTGGAATCCGAACCACGGTGGAGACCTGGCATTCCTCACATTCACAAGATGTCTTGTCAGAGGTGAAGGAAGGGTTTGGTAATCAGATAAATCTTTGCCGGGACCTGGGATTGAACCCCGGCCGCCAGCACAGAAGTCTGACACCTTACCCCTAGACCGCCAGGTCACCCGGATGAACTTAAATTACTGGTCTGGGGCCTGGTTGTTAACACTTAACTGAATGTATAAATGTTATAATGAATGGATTATAAGAAATAATGTTAATATTTAATTACTATTTGTATTCTCTATTATTCTATTATATTTATAAGTCTTCTTATGTTAATAATTTTTTCCAAGATTCTGATTTCGATTCTAAAGTAAATTGGAGATTTGGATTCGTAAAATAGTGGATTCGACCCAACGCTAATATATATACGTAAGAATCGCTATACAGCATTAATAAGGTTCATACATAGCATAGGATAAGTGATTTTAGTTTTTACTAGAAGTCCAACAACATATGTAGAATCGTACATGAATAATGGATGCTGAAAAGGGGTCTTATGTGCCCTGAAAATTAATGAGATGTGTTTTCAATTTTAACTTTTCAAAACCCCAATATTTTTTTTTCTGTTAGGTTCTTCATCCCTGGTCTACACATATATGGCCATGTTGCATAATTAATCAATATAATTTTTTCATCGTTTATGAGTTATACATAATCAAACTGTGTGTATTTTAATTAACTAAAATAAATCTGCTTCAGTGGCCGCATGGTCTAAGTGGTTACTTTCGCAATAGACTATAGACAGTAAAGGATGGTGAGATTGTTGTTCCAATCCTGGTCGGGTGTTCTGAGAGGGGTTTTTCTTAAATGGTTTCCCACTCTCTTTCACACAAATGCAAGTACACTTCCTCTAAATTCAACCTTACTCATCCCTAACCCATTGACGTAGTTAGTATATAAGCATAACACCTAAGTGGGTAGTAAGACGTGTTGCTTGAAACAAAAACTTATATAAAAAAAGTTTTTTAAAAATATGTCGAGAAATCAATCGCTCTTATTTATCTATCTATGGTTGGAAAACTATCATATTTTGGTAAAATTCACTGTTCATGAAGTGTACGGCCTACACCTTAGATTAGTCGGTAGCGTGTCTGCATACTGAGCTAAGGGTCCCGGGTTCGATTCCTTGCATGGCCGAAAATTTATCATTGATGAATATATGGCTTGAATAAAAATCTGACCCAGTCCACAGGCTGGACACAGTAATGGATGTAAAAGTTAAAAAGTGTATGGCCTGATGAGTAATCCGTCAAGTGACATGCGGCCAGACTTCTAATGCCAAATGTTCCTCGCCCTTCTCTTAAACCCCACCATTCCATCTCCTTTCGTTGTTAATTTTAAGTTTTTGTGAAGTGAAGGGGAAATTTAGCAACCATTAGGCACACTAATATTAATCTGGTTGTAGGTGCCGCTATGGATACCCATTCTAATTATTTTGGTGGCCATCTTTCTCTCCGTGGTTCCCATTGTCACAGACCCAAACCCGGGGTACTTCCTGGCAATTGTATTCATATTGATCGGAGTTGCGTTTTACACACCATTGGTTTACTACAAGAAGAGGCCAAAATTGATGAGTATGATGTTTTATTTAAAAATTATATGTTGCAAATTCAACCCAATGATGATAATGTTGATGATGATTTAGAACTAATGTACACACTGTGATTCTTTAAAGGTAACAAACAAGCTAACCTTGCTTGACTCCACTATGGTTTAGTTCAGATAATAGGGTCACAGTGTAATTAGTCAAAGTAAGAGCGTAAGAAACAAATATAGCACATATTACTTTCACAATAAGAGGAATAAAGTTTACTATGAGTGTGTGAAGCTTAGACATTATTTAAAAAATAATAATCTGACTTTGGCAGTTAAGATCTTCACCAATAAAAAATATTGACAGCTAAAATACTCATTTATGTACAATTTTGAGCTGTTACGCACATTATAAATTGTTTAAAAATGAGGTGGCCCAATGGCTAAATAATTTTATTTATTATTAAAGCACATTATAAATTAATATTCACATGAAAAAATCTGAAGTAATTGAATTGCATTTGAGATAATAATTGGATGTATTAGTTTGGAGTGAAATATTACAAACATATGTGTCCTAAAACATTTTCTACGGGATTTGCTGATAATTGTCGGTCAGTATGGCTCGGTTGCGGAGTGATGACATGGAGTTTTTTTTACACTTAGACATACAAGCATAATATACATTTTTTAAGCATAAAGCAATTAACATAAAATATTCAAACCCATTTGGCTTTGATAATATTTCATATATTTGATTCAAAATGAAATAAGTGTAAAAAAAAACACACGCACGCACACACACACTTTATACTGGTATCACTGGACAGTTAAATTATGTTTTGACTATATTTCTAAGAGGCAACTACTAATTACATAAGTTATCCAGTGGCACCAGTATAAAGTATAAACTTTGTTCTTCTTTTCAATATGAAAGCAATATTGTGTTTACCCTTCTAATTGCTCCCATCACTTTCCCCTCTCTGTGGTTTGAATTAGGAGGGATAGCCAGCACACTTACCTTGGTGATACTGGAGTAGAAATTGTTTAGATAGAAGACAGCTTCATCAGGTCAAGAGAGTAGACTGATGCTCTTGGTTGAAATGCAAGGTTGACTGTACATAGCTGACAGTTTTTCAGTTATGATATCACTGTATAGATGGCAGCACTATGAATAAATAGATAGAAAAACTAAAATGTGTGTTATATATTGTATTATTATTACTGTAACAATGAGTGTAATAATAAGTGTGCTGGTAGGAAGGAGAGGAATTATCTAAGGTTGAGGTTAGGGGCTTGTCTGTATTTGATGATATATTGTTGGGCCAGTTACCATATCCTTAGTTGTGAAGGTGTGCATATTTCTTTGTTCAGGGATTTGACCACCTTGGTTGTGTAACAGTGATTAAACTCCAGATTATGGGTCTCNTTAGTTGTGAAGGTGTGCATATTTCTTTGTTCAGGGATTTGACCACCTTGGTTGTGTAACAGTGATTAAACTCCAGATTTTGGGTCTCGGCATGTGCTGCTACAGGCTTATCTTCATTTTTCATTTTTGTGTCATGTCGATGATCATGCATTCTCCTTCTTAGTGTTTCTGTTATGAGACCAATGTATTGTGCTTGGCACTGGTTGCATTCCAGTTGGTAGATGAGGTTTTCAGAATCACAAGTATGGTGGCCTTTTATAGGATAATTTATTTTCGTTATGTTGCTGGAAAATGAATTTGTTGGTTTATGTATGGTGCAGGTTTTGCAGGGGGTGCGGTTGCAGGAAAATGAACCTGATATTTGTTTGGGTTAGGGTTGAATAGTGGGGTCCAGCAGTTTGGGTTTTACAAGTAAGTTGCGCACATTGGCTGGTTGTTTATAGGTTACTTTTGGAGGCTTCTTGAAGATATGTTGTGTAGTGGTGGAGGATTGCAGTTTGGGGAAACCTGTTTTCAAGAGATTGTTGAGTTTGTGGTGTGCAGGCTGGTATGTAAGTGACCAGAGGAATGATGATGTTTGTTCCTGTTGATGTTGTGGCCCGCTATTTTGAGCTCGGTCTATTTGACTACACACCAGTGCTTTGGGGCAGCCTCTGTTCATAAAAGCATGTTGCAGTTTCTTATTGTACTGTAAAAGGTCATTGTGGTCAAGGAAAATTCTTTTGGCTCTAATGGCTAGGCTATGTGGGAGTGATCTCTTTGTGCTCATAGGGTGGCAGCTGTCATAGTGAAGGTATTGTTGATGGTTGGTTTCCTTGGTGTGCACAGTTGTTTTAAGTTGTCCATGATGGAGTGTGATGTTTACATCCAGAAAAGTAATGCTGGATGTGGATATTTTCCAGGTAATTATAGTGGTGAGAATTTGTTGAGGTCTGCCAGGAAGGACTTGAGTTTCTGAGCGGTGCTGGTCCAGATCACAAAGATATCATCGATGTATCTGAACCAACCTGTAGTGGTTGTCTCCCTATATACAAGTTTGCATATGAAGCAGCCATGCGCGTTCCCATGGCAGTACCTTTAATTTGTAGGTAAATTTTGTCCAAAAATCTGAAGAAATTTTTCTCCAAAATGATATTTGATAGTTTTCAGGAATGTGGTAGTAGGTCTGGTACCAGAAGGACGTGTGTTGAGATATTCCTCTATTGCTGCGAGTTCGTGGATATGGAGGATATTGGTGTAGAGTGATGTAACATCAATTGAGACCAAGATGGCATGCTGTGGAAGAGGAGTGGCCAGTGGGTGAAGTCGCTCTAGAAAATAATTTGTGTCTTTGATGTAAGATGACTGCAAGTGTGAGTCCACAAGTGCTGATATGAGTTCTGTGGGTGAGCCACATCCTGATACAATTGGTCGGCCTGGAGGAGGGAATGTTCCCTTGTGGATCTTCAGAAGTAGGAAAAACTGTGGTGTGGCTGGTTTCTGGAGGGTTAAGTTTTGTACAGTCTTTCTATTGAGATCTTGATGTTGCGATTCTTGTTGGATAATCTATTGTAGTTGTTTGTTATAATTATTGGTAGGGTCCTGATTCTACTAGGTGTAAGTTTGGGTGTCAGATAGTTGCCTCTCAGCTTCAATGATCTAGTCCTGGCAGTTCATAACGATGGTCGCTGACCATTTGTCTGCAGGTAGGGTAATGTATTTGTTGTCACGGAGTGATCGGAGGGCTTGACGTTCTTGGTTGGTCAGATTGCTATTTCTTGCGAGTTGGTTTTGAAAATCCGGAGTTGAGACATTCTGTACAATAAAGTTTATATATTGTTCTACCATATGGTCTTGAGGTAGTGGTGGTGGGTCCCAGCTATACGGTGGCTCAAACTTTTTGATGGCGGGATTTATGGATTTGGAATCATCTGCAGTGTAGGGGTGCTGAGAAAAGTAATATTTAATACGGAGATTTCTGGCAAATGTAAGAACATCTGCCACAAGGCTTCTCTATACAATTCTATACAATCACTTCCCTTTATAGGAAATTGGTAACTTGAAAATAACATTCATCCACAATTAAGAGTATATGAATATTGTAATGTTATTTTCCTCAGCAGTGAACAAGCTTGGTTTTAATTTTAAAACTTGACCAGTTGGTATAGTGGCCGACTTGGGAGAGGAGGTTTTTACCATGTTTAAATCTTTTACTGGTGCTATAGGTGTGATTTTCCTATTATCTCACTAGGCAAATGGCAGTGCATTTCTTCTTGACTGATCACAATCCCCTTAGATGGTTATGATGATAATAATAATAATAATAATAATAATAATAAGTCCCCGCCTCATGAGCTAAATGTTTTGTTAAGAAAAAGGCAGATTTGGGGTGAGATAGAGCCAAAGGAGATTGTAGTTATAGTCAAATTTTCCTAGGATGTAGCTTTTAGAAAATACAAATTTTGTGTGGCCAGTTTTGATATTATTTGTTGTTTTATAGGTATTGAAATATTTAACAAAAGTGATGGATACAAAGCACATCACTTGCCATATGAATATGTAAAAGCAGCTCTAGTAATTATTCTATCTGTTGGATAAGGCCCTTCCTATGAAGATTGGACTGTAGGTAGCTGCCTGCAAACTCGCAGAAGACTATCTCTGTGACATTAATTTCGAACCAGTAATATATAATTTTTACATGTTTTGATTTTAGATTCTGTGACTCGCTTCGTACAAATCCTGCTAGAAGTTGTTCCAGAGGACCATGAAGAATAAATTGCAAAGGAGATAAGTTCATCCACTAGTTAAAATCTTCATCTTCACTCTACATTTTTCATCTCCATCGACATGTTTAGTAATTAATGTTATTTGCATCAATTTATCAAGTGTATTATCTTCATCATTACTTAAAAACTAAATCATCAATTCAGTGTGTGAACAAAATAACAAAAACAAATAAAATGTTTTATTTTCTTAGAAAGCTGGTTGAATGTATTTTTATTTCTAAAACTCTTTCTTAAAATTCTCACTTTAAACCAAATATATGAAAGTCTGACACCTTAGCTCAGTCGGTAGCGTGTCTGCCTACTTAGCAAAGGTTCCCCTGTTCGATTCCTGGCATGGCCGAAAAATGTATCATTGGTGAAATGTGGGTTTACCCTTTCACAGTGATAAATTAATGGTCGAGGACTGGATGTTGTGCCTGTCCTAGTGTTTAGTTAGATTATAAGGCATATGAAACTATGACAGGCCTATCAAGCCGGTAGTGGAAAATATATTACTTGAATAAAAAAATGACTCAGGCCACAGGCTGGAAACAGTAATGGATGTAAAAAAATATATATAATTAATAAAAGAAAGATCTCCTTTTAAATGTTTGATCAAGAAAAAGTCTTAGGTACTATGTATTTTACAAAAAAAATAATAAAAAATAAGCCACTTGTACACTCAATCTACCCTGAAAGGTACCTGACTTTGATTGATTAACCCATGCATTATCTTAAAAGCTACACCATAAAGAAACAAAGCTCGCTACCTTTAAAGGCAAACGGAGGGTACATATTGTGTCAGTCACAAATCACTGACTGTATCATTATTCAGGCATAAAATTGGGATCGAGGTAGTTGTATCCTGCCGAATGTTGCGGAAAATAGTCGAGGTCCCAGATTCCCCTGCTAGTTCTCTTCACCACCACTAGGTGATGGTCCAGCGGATGTGGATTAGCAGAGTTGAGCTGGCTCACTACACAGTCCGTACAGTAGTCAACAGAGCTGGCACACACCGAGCAGTGCCACCTGGTGCCAACTATTGGTTCCTCTTCACAAAGATTGCACTGGAAAAAAATAAAAGTTGCACAAAATCAAGTATTTACAAGCAAGGATATAAAAATTTGATTGCTTGATTTTTGCTGATATCAAAAGAACCGATAATTGATCTTAATGTGATATTTTAAACCGATTCTTAGCTCTCATATTCTAAGAAATTGTATTATATTTGGAAGAAGGTACAGAAAAGGTGGGTAGAAACATATAAAATGAAAAACACAATATGGCTTTTAGAGTGAAAAGAAGAACACAGTTCATATTTTTCATTACTGCCATTGGCCAAAGAGGTGATTACTGCCTCTTGAAGAAAAGCAATCATTACCACCCAATCCCCGAACCCAGGTTTCATTCTATTAGAACTCATCAGGAGGGCATGTGAAACGTGAAATTCAACTTTCTAAAAGAGGAAACCAAAATAACACATATGGGAAAAAAAATTTTTGTAAAGAATGATAGGACACTTAGGTAAGAATATGTAAAAGGTATAACATAAAGGACAAACACAGGAAAAGGACATTGGATGGAATATATATAATATATCTGTATAAGGAAAACCTCTTTTCTCTTTATGAAATAATTGTATTATATTTGGAAGGGGGCTCTCAGAAGAGCTCAAGCCTTGAATATCCTGTTCTGATCTGAGTAAAAAGCTCCGACCGCATCATGGCTCAGCGCAGCCAATCGTGCGTCCAAAAAGAGACTCCCAACCACCAAAGTTCCTAGCTCAAATCTCGTTGATGGCAAATTACTAACAAGGGATATTTCCAAGGTCTAAGCTCGAAGTTTGTGTAAAAAGAATGTGCAGAGGCCATGCCGAAGAACACATGAACACAAAAAAATGAGTCAAGGACCATCTTAGTTAAGGTGAATGCACGGAAAAATATTGAAATTGTACATATTGAGAAATTGGAACCAGACTAAAAAAAATCGAGGTTAAAATTAAAGAATCAAAATCAGAAAAATCGGAATCCCGATATATCTAATTAAAAGTTGTGGTGCAGCTTCTTATATATTTATACTACTTACACACTTAAGAAATGACACAGGCAAGAGATGAAGATATCTTCACAACTAAATTATAATGCAAAGTTGATTTTACTTGAGTCTAAGAGAGTTATCTAGCCAACATAATACAAGTGGGAGTACTTAAAGGTTGTTGCCAAATAATAAAGTGTTAAGAGTTTCAGTGACATCCTCTTGAAATTGTTTTGTTTATTTAGGCATACAAATTAGAAGAAGGTACAGAAATGGTGGATGGAAACATATAAAATGGGTCCAACATAAAATGGCTTTTACAATGAAAAAAACAACACATTTCATAATCTACACTGATGCTATTGGACAAAGAGGTAATGGCCGACTCTTGAAGAAAATCTGTTGTATCACACAATTCTTGAGGGCAATTTATAGTCAGGAAGGTTTCTATCTGCTACTTTATAGGCAATCTAGATTGTGGTTGGTAGTCATTACTGATTGTTACAATCATAACCGAAACTTTGGAAATAATTTTACCAATATGGGTCAAGCACAAATATATATATATTTAATGCGAACATGGGGTGTGAAAGTTTCAAAAAACATATATTTAAATGAGTTTGCTAGTCCATATCTTCTTACCTTATAGCCCAAGTGTTTCATGAAGGATTTGGGTCCAGACTTTTCTTTCTTGACCCTCCTCAATAATTCCATCTGTTGATACTCAGATGTACATCGAAGACTTTCAGGAACATTATTACCGTCATCATCCTTAAAGAACAAATGTACAACTTTTACTACAAAGGCAATGATAATACATCCAAGGAAATATATTAGAAAACAAAACAATGAAAGGCTAGGTCACTCTAACTTAAATATGTGGCTACATTTTTTATTTATAAATAAAATCCTTCAATTGTGTGATAAGATATGATTTTTTTTTTTAATTTACAATGTTACAAAGTTTGGGTTTGTTTCTACACCATTATTACAATTTTCTGTGAAATATAAACTCAAGAATTACAAAAAGATTTTCACTCAAACCTTACATTTAACATGTCTAATGGGCTATTTTCAATTTGATCGGGCTTAAAATCCAGAACTTTATTCATGCCTAGTTTTTATGTTCATGGATCAATTAACTAGGGAAGGACTGTTGAAAATGAAGACCAATAAGAATGTATTGCTGAAAAGTTAAAGCAGAGACACGAGCAGCGTGGGTGCTGTGGCACTCCCACTGGTCACAAACAAGAGTATGAAAAGTTAGAGTGACAAAAGAACAAAGTATTTAACATTTTTTTTTAGAAAGAGCATTGATGGATATTCCAAGGTTAGTGGTTACTGTAGATTTTTTGAGATCCTGCTACAACACCTCGTGGTCGCATTCATAAAACAAAGGTTGGCTTTGGATTCAGACTTGGATGACATTATTGAAGAATAAAAATAAATGGTAATTTTTAGTGGGTGGATGGCATTGTTTATTTATAAAGTTTGTTTTTTTAAGGGATAATCATGTAAAATAAAACATTTATTCTTTCTGGTTTTTAATATATTGTAATTGTTAAACAAAATTCTTGCATCTGGTACCCCCATCAGCCACACCCTGCGCACCCCTATGGTTGAAAAGAGTAACACTTACTGAAAGGTTCTCGTCAGTCCCGTCATCCTGAGCCGAACTATTAGGGTAGTTATAAGCTGGTGCATCATCAAAGTCGGACATGTATACCGGCACCTTATGAGAAGGGAAAAATGTTGTTGGGCGAAAGAGGAAATGGTTGTTTCTGTGGTGTCGATGGTATGGCTGGAGCAAAGATCAAACAAAAGTGATTATGAAGCTATACTGGTACTAAAAAAAGAAGAAAAAACTTCAATTTACTTTCAAATATTTACGATATTGATAGTGATACAACTTTAGTTTTAACATATGATACAAAAATGTATGTGTTACTTTTTGGAAAGTTTGAAAAGAACTGTTCTTTTTTAAAAAAAAGTGTGCTCCAACTAAATAGGAAACATTACCCTTCTGTTTCCTTCACCCTGTGTCAGCTTAGGTGGTTTCCCAGGAACGGGTAGACCAGCCTTATGAAGCTTGATAAAATACTTTTGAACACGGCTGCAAACTTGCTTGGGTGTTCGGTTCCCTGAAAGTAACAGAAATAGTTACATAACATTTAGAGAGGCTTCTAGCATCATAATAATAGGATTACTTTGTTGTTATTATTATTATTATTATCACCGCGTCTTACTACCCATTCGGGTTATACGCACTTACGCTAATGTGTAATGGTAGGGTGATTGTGAGATGAAATGGAGGACCTACAGTTTAACGTGGAATCCGAGCCACGATGGAGGCCTGGCATTCCCCACATTCACAAGATGTCTTGTCAGAGGTGAAGGAAGGGTTTGGTAGTCAGATAAATCTGTGCCGGAACCGAGGATTGAACCCCGGCCACCAGCACATAAGTCTGACACCTTACCCCTAGACCGCCAGGTCACCGATTACTTTGTTATGTAACACAATTTCCACAGATGTGACTATATATCTTTAAGGAAGACCTCTTTTCGCTTTATGAGATACATTTTGTTATATTTGAAAGAAGGTACAGGAAAGATGTATATAAATAAATACAAGGGAATGAACATAATATGGATTTTACAATGAAAAGAACAACACAGTTAACACTTTACAGTGCTACCACTGGACAAAGAGGTAATGGCTGCCTCTTGAAACCTAAGAGGAGAGGTTGGGTGGTAACGATAAATTTTCTTCTAGAACCAGCCATTATCACGTTTGTTCCTATGTCTCTATCCTTATTTCCTGTACCTTCTGCCAAATATAAAAATATTCACAGAGAAGAACAAAATAACTGTCAGTTTACACAATCATAGACTATTACTGGTAGCTACATCATTTATACTAAAACCTACAACAAATTAATATTTTTTATATAATGATCAATTAATGAGTTAATCAAAACTGCTTAGTATAAAGGTTCAAAAAGAATTTTTAAAAAGTAAAAAAATATAAAAAAGCCAGACATATGCAGGCTTGAAGATTCTTTGCTTAGATTGAAGCAGACTTTTTTTTTAAATATCTACATTTTTGCCCCAGAAAAAAACTTTTTATTTTCTATACTATACTTTATATACTTGCCTAAGGCAACAGCAATCTTTTTCCAGCGGTTTGACTCCATTTCTTCAGGGGGGTATTCCAGTAGTAGCTCTTCCAGGCGGCGTTGCTCCTCCATAGTCCAAAGCTGCCAACATAATCAAACAAAAGTTAGGTTCACAAGTTTATATAAAATCTGATTTTGGTAAGAAAAACAATCATTAAAAATACAAACTTTTTTTGGTCATTCAACAACCATACAATTTTACTATATTATTAGGGTTATTATTTTATAAGTATTATTTTATCTAAAGTGACAAGTGCAGGTGTAACATGACTTGACGTATGAGTATATAAAAAAAAGTAGATCTAATAACTTTTCTAGCTGTCAGATAAGGTTTTTACTATGAAAATAGGAGTGTAAATTATTATACAGATAGCTTGATATATTAAAACAGAAAAATATTTCAAACACATCTCTAAAGAAATTATGTTTGGTTTGTTTTTCATTATAATTTATTGTTTCAAGGTTAATTCACCCAAATGTCTCGGGGTTAAATACTTAGTGACCATTGTTTTGTGACTCAAATGTAATGTTTTCTACGTGACCAAAGCCATCCATTTGTAAACGATAGAACTAATTGGGGATGTACTAGTGCCACAAATTATTTAAATTTTAGAAAAATGTGTTAATGTATTCAAAAAGTAGTACCAATGCCTATTTGTTGGTACTGCCACCCTTCACTTCTACTTGTCGGTATGTGAAAACCCCCCTTATCTCTTATCTTATCAGGAAGGCTGGATAAGGGTGGTCGAGAAAGGTCACCTGACCAATGATTGTACGACTGATTGGTTGATAGTATGGATTTTATTAATAATAAATAGGGTGTACAGAGAGGCATATTGCCAAAATAGAATTAGATTTGTGATCGCGGTCGGATGTCAGAGAAAGTGAAAGTCTAGATAGCAGGCACTATCCTACCTCCTCATATAGGGCTCCTGGATGGTATCCCACTTGTTATCCCTATCCACACGAAACACTACATGATAACTGTCCAAAGTAACTGTCTATAACACTAACACTCATAACCTTTGTCATATTCTTCTGGCACTCACGGCTCTCAAAACACACCATAACTGAACGCACACATTTTAACGACACACTTTGACAACAGTCAACTGTCTCCTCTCTAGGATTCCTAGAATATAGTTTACGCCATCTTGAAGTTTACTCCCATTTCCGGCTCGGTGACCTATCCGAAGGCATCTGTGTCACACCACAGTGGGCCACAGAGCTGAAACAGCGGTTCACAGAGTAGCACATCTGATACAAGCTTAATTACCAAGCGCTGCTACTTTGTGTTTATTCAGTCGGATACTAACACTGATCCCGAGCATCCGCCCAACAAAACCTCTGCAGTGGATATAATTCAAGTTGAGATGATAAAAATATAACCACTATCAAAGGAGTGTCAGAGGATTTGGGAGATTCACTGTACAACATGATCTAAATATCCACCTTAGTAAGTGTATTAAAAAATAAATCCAAGGAAAAACAAACAGTTACCTGATTAAATGTTTCTGGCTTACTATCATCGAAAGCTCTGCCTCGAACAAATACTTTTGAGTTGGATCTTTGGTCTGAACTTTCTGGCTCTGATTTTATGGTTAACTCATTGTAACCAGAAGTTGATGGTTTACATAAGTTCTTGCGAGTTGAAAGCTGGGAAGACTCAGAAAATGTAACATCATACTGGCTCCAATCAATATTAGGTACCTACAACATGATAAAAATACAAAATAGGATAACAATAAATGCACATTATGAGGTTTTTACTGGCCTACTACTCCTTCGAGCAATTTGCATATATATTAATTATGTTAATGTGTATGGAATGAGGAAGGTTGAATTTAGGGGAAGTGTACCCACATTTACGTGGGGGGAGTGGAAAACAGCCTATCTCCTCGTAATTGGCAGTTTAGTCTATTGTGAGGGAGGCCTTAGACCATATAGCCACCAAAATGGATCACAATATTGGTCAATCTCAAACTGAGGGACAAATAGGAAATCCAAAAATAAAAATTTCAGGAAAAGTATAAATTATTGTCTGATTACACAAAATTAATTAAAGAAGTAAGTAATAATACCAGCAGAACATGATTTTTTTAGTTTTACCAAAGTGGCAACCCATAATCCATCACTTCACTAACACTGTTTCAGCTGCACATAAATATGTTATATTCTCTAAATTCTTAATAAAATATGTATTTTTACCATGAATTCGATATTATTTTAACAATAATATAAAAAATATATACATTTATCTTAATTTATTGGAATTAAGTTTAGTAAGTGAAGAATTCATACATCCATACAAAATTCAGAGTTTAGCAACGCTAAAAATTTTCTAAAACCCAAAGAAAACTAAGTTTTACATTTCTCATTTTTTATTTATGTTTTGAATAGCTCAAATGTTCATCATAGGTAATAATCTTAATCTTTTTACTGAGCCTGTTAATGAGAAATAAGTGATTTTATATTATTTATTATTATTGTTATTAGGTTATATAGGTATTAATTATAGCTATCAAAAGTTACAGCTGCAGACCACACAACTTGATATATGAATACGTAAAAGTAGATCTATATTAACTTCAGCTATGGTTCTTTGTAGGAAGATTGAATTGTTTACCCACCTCTGCAATAACTTGCGGCCCTGGTACAGAGAGTTGTTCATTCTTCTGCAAACTCTCCAGAAACTTGAGTGGGTCTTGTAGAGCGGCTTCTTGGGCAGCCAGAAGCTCATCGACGGCCTAGAACATGATAACCAAGATCTCTCTACATCTTCACACAGATTTACACCAGTATTTCAAAAGCTGGGAAACTAATATTTAAAGTTCTGGTTGGATTCCATATACTCATGATCTTAATTAAGAGCAAGTAGCTGACTTTCTAGTGTTGCCAAGTTGAGAAGAATTGGACCAATTACTTATGCTATCCTACCATCGATATACTGTTGAGACTTTTGAGAAATTCTATCCACTCAATAGAGCATTTAGTAGGTGAGGCTTGACCAGCAAGAAGACAGACAAGGCCTTCTAAATGTTCTTTAATGTTTTGTTTTACTTTGTTGATTTCTTCAAAACAAATGGTACATATCTGTACTATTAATTACAAGAATGAACAAATAATCATGAACAATTTGACTTTGTTTTTTAAATATGTACAAGATATGGAAACCATTAATTGATGTCATAATAGCATTTCCAACAAGTTATGGGCCTAGAAATGTTTTTAAGTTTTAAGTGAAAGTTTAAACAGAAATTTTGAGTGTTATTCGTGATCGTTTGTCTGCAACAATACATCAGTTCATGTTGGTTAGCTTCTGATTCGATTGAACTCAAAAATTGTGCTCGAAATGTCATCAGTTAATGTCAGTAATTATAAAATAGAGCCATTAAATAAAAATAATTATGATACATGGGGAATACAGGCAAAAACAGTCCTCATTCGTAGTGGACTTTGGTGTTATGTGAGTGGTGAAACATCAATACCTGCAGAAGAAGCAGATAAGAAGAAATAGCAGGAATATGACTCACATGCAAGGTCAGATCTAATATTGATAATATCCCCAAATGAACTGAAATGGGTGAAAAATTGTGACACGTCGAAGTCACTATGGGACAAATTGAAAACGAGGTCCTGCTAGTAAAGCCACGTTATTAACATTGACTCGTTCTGCACAAGATGAAGGACAACGATGATATGAGTACCCACCTATATGAGTTCACAGATGCTGTGGATAAACTCTAATATATGGGAATAGAGAGAAACAGTGATTTGTTGAGCATCATGATACTCTACAGCTTATCCCCTGCCTACGAAAATGTAGGGACAATTTACCAACTCCTAACGAATTAAAATATCAAGATTATGGAAGAATCAAATGCTAGACACAAGGATGACCTCAAATATAAGCATGAGTATGCATTTTTTGTTAAAAAATTTAATAAACATCATAACATTTTTAATTCAGGTCAAAATCACAAAAAATTTCGATCTGGTCAAGGTCATCAAAATAACAATAGTAGTAACATGAAATGCAAAAGAGGCAAAAAGTTTAACCATAGGACGGAAGATTTCTGGTTCAACAAGAAAAAGGAATCCACCTTCAAAATTGAAGAATGTCTCAATAGGCCTACACCCATCACCACCCATCAATTCTATTTGGTGTTTGGATAGTGGATTTACCTCACACCAGATGCCTACTACTGGAATCAAATTTTCCCCAGTCATTTTGGGCTGAGGTCATCTATTGTGCAAATTATTTATTAAATCGCAGCCCATCCAGGATTCTGAAAGGTGAAACTCCATATCAAAATTTGACTAGTCATGTACCTTCAGTTCATCATCTTAAAGTTTTTGGATAACAACAAGGACCCCCAACAGAAGAAAATTGGATTCAAGAGCCAAAGAAGGCATTTTTGTCGGATACTCTGAAGTATCAAGGCCTATCGTATTTGGGTGCCATCCCAAAGAAAGATTTCAATTGCGAGAGATGTAAAACTAATTAACAAGCTCTACTATGAATCCAACCAATAACCCTCAAGTGGTGATCCATTCGGTGAAGAATAATGTGAACAACAATCAAATACGCTGAAAAAGGAAGTAAACAGAAACAGTCAAGAGATTTCAGTAATAATAAATTATGGGAATTTAGATGAAATTAATGTAGTCGCAAGTGACAGAGAAGAAAACAATGAAGGATATGAAGATAGCTTTTAGGAAGAAGAAGTTGAGGAAGAAGGACAAAGATGTTTAATACCAAGAAATACAATTAGACTACCCGCTTGGATGAATGATTATGACATGTCAGCATTATGTGAAGTTAAGGAAGCTCTAGAAGGGCCAGATGCGGAAGAATGGCATGAAACCATAAAAAATTTAATCAAGTCTCATATAAAGAATGATACTTGGGAATTAGTGACAAATCAAATGGAGCAAATGTAATAAGTTCCAGAATGGTACTAAAAAATAAGTATAAACAAAATTGTGATATTAAGCGGAGAAAAGTACGTCTTGTAGCTTGAGGATTCTCACAAAGACCAGGACTCGACTATGCAGAGACGTATGATGCCCCAGTCGCCAGATTAAGCTCTATAAGAACTCTTCTTGCTGTAGCAGTCGAAGAAAATCTAAAAGTAAATCAACTTGATGTCTCAACATCTTTCCTTAATGAGGATATAGACAAAAAATTATTCATGCAAAAGACAGAATTTCTAGAACAAATCCTATGCAACATCATGGTTGAAGAAAGTGCTAGTGAAGACTCCACCATGTTCAAAAAGGTAAAGAAATTGCTTGAAGAGCTACGCAAACAAAATGGTGAAAAGATATGTCATCTTAAGAAGGTGTTGTATGGACTAAAGCAAGCAGGACGCCAATGGTTCTGTAAATTATATTCAAAACTTTGTAAATTAGAATTCATCCCTTCACAAGCTGATCCTTGCATCTACATTATGATCAGAGGGAGAGAAAAAATGCTGGTTGCAATTTATGTAGATGATGTAATTATGGCATCAAATAGTCAAGAAAAATTGAATCATTTAAGAAGGAGCTGTTGAACGAATTTGAAATGAGAGATTTGGGAAATCTCAAATATTGTCTTGGTATAGAATTTGACTGTAAAAATGGAACTATTTCAGCCTCACAGAAGAAATACATTGATGAGATCTTTCATGAATTTAATATGGAGACCTGTAATCCTGTGAAGACTCCCAAGGTTCCAAGACTAAAGTTTACCAAGGCATAGACAGAAAACCTGCCAAATTTTCCATACCAAAATCTGATTGGAGCCCTTTTGTATCTCGCAACAAGTACAAGACTGGATATTTCACATTCGGTAAGCTACTTAAGTCAATTTAATAATATTTTTCTAAGGAGCATTGGCTAGCAGCAAAAAGGGCTCTCTGTTACCTTAAAGGCACCAAAGAACTGTTTCTGATCTTCCAAAAGATTGGAGAACCATTGACCAGATATACTGATGCAAATGTGGAGATCATGCTTCAGTGATAGAAGATCGTACACAGGATACTGTTTTAAGTATACAGGTTCAATGGTCAGCTGGGAATCCAGAAAACAAAGAACCATTGCTCTATCTACTCAAGAAGCTGAGTACATGGCCTTAACAAAAGTGGCAAAGAGGCAATTCATTTGAGGCAACTGCTGAACGACATGGGATCTTCTCAACAAGCCATTCAAATCTTCAATCACAACATGTCTGCCCAAATATTGACAAAGAATTCTATAATAAGTTCCCGATCAAAGCATATAAATATAAATAACACTTTTTCGTGAAAAGGTTCAAAATGTTGTTGTGACAAACAAGCCCTCTGAATCCATGAAAGCAGATATTTTTACAAGGGGCTTGGCAAACCCCAGGCACACCATCTTGAGTCAAGCTGTTGGACTACATCCTCGGCTCTAACGAGTGAGGGGGAGTGTTGGGGCTTTAGTAATTCTATTCAATCAATAGACCATTTAGTGGGTGAGCCTTGACCAGCAAGAAGACGGACAATGCCTTCAAAATGTTCTTTTAATGTTTTGTTTTCCTTGGTTGATTTCTTCATAACAAATGATACATATATCGCACACCTAGAACAACACCGCCACAACTAAAAAATGTGCTGTTTTGAGTTATGGCCATAATGGCTAGGAGAAAAGAAAGCTTCTTAATATGCAATAGTGCCACTATCTCTATTACACTCGGGTCATGATTTAAAAGTGTTATGGCTGTGTTGCAGTTAAGACACATTCAAATATCCTTCAAAACAAGACTGCCACACTTATTATTATGGCTGTCTTTTATCAATAATAAGTGATGTTGTATTGCTGTTACCCAAACTAACACCGCCACATTTAGAGTTGTGGCAATGTTACGTTGTATTAACTGTGTTTATCAAACGCCACATTTTAAGTTATGGCAGTATAACAACTCATAGTTTCAATATTATTGTGTTTATCTCAGCCATATATTGACTTGTGGTAGTTTTGATTTTAAGTATGGATAGGTAATTAATTTGTATGTATGCATATTGATAGTTTATTTTGAATTATGGCAGTTACTGATGATAACCCTGTTCATAGTTATAGTTCATTTGTCAATAAAATTATTATTCATTGCATTGTTGTCTATGGCACTAGTAATTGCCTGTAGTGTGAATGGTTTATTAAATAAATCTGTGTTTGTTAACGTTTTGTTTTGTATTTTATTGAGAACTGTCTGAATAATGCTATCTAGGGGGAAATACCTTGTCAGCTTGGTTGAACAAAGCATGGATGCTATCAATGTGAATGAAGGTAAAAACTTGTTTAGATTATTTAATGGTTAGGTATGATCTATTTACCAAAACATTAACCACACATAGCATTATGTGACTCATTTGATTAGATGCTTAAGTGTAAGTTTTATTTGCGTGTTTTATTAGTAATATAAATATTATATTTTTAATTCAAAGACTTAAAAATTTAGGTTTTGATATTTTTAGCTACTATGATTAATATTATATTTCTTATTGGATTTGTTTTTATTTCTACTGCTGTATTTGTGTAAATAAAGACCAAAGATCAAAAGGCTAAACAAAAAGGCAATTATAGCTTGAAAATTTTCTGGGATTTTCAGTTACAGGTATTCTAGAAGAGACAAAGAATTCTAGTTATGCCTCAAAGAATGAAGATCAAAGTCAGGATGAGGTTGAGAAATTAGAAGAACTGTTTCAAGATGATTCCAAAAATGTTGCTGAAAATCAGTCACGATGTAGGTCTACATTCAAATATAGCCCTAGTCCACCCATGCATAGTAGATTAACTTCTCACGGTGAAGATATGGATGGCGATAATGTTTTATCAATGAGTGAGATAGACGACTCGGATGCAGATAAAGACTGGATTCCAGGATCGGGGGACAATGATAGTGAAGAGGAACATATTGAATGTGGAAAAAATGTAAATAAACACAGGAATAAAACAGAACAAACACATGTACATCAGACAATATCAGAATCTGATGAGGGAGATAGTGAAAAGTCACTGGAAGGAAGTAGTGAGTCACCAAATTATGGTACTATAGCAGGAATTTCTGAGAAGTCAAATGGTGAGCTACAATTAGGTAGTAATGTAATCAGGAAAAGGAAGAGGAATAAAGAAACATGGAAGAGAAATGTTTTGAAGAAGAAACACAATTCAGGAGTCTCGTATATAAATTCTCGGGGCAAGAGCATTAGCGAAAAGGAATTACAGCCACCATGTGGATCCAAATGCAAACAACAATGCTCTGGCTCTGTCTCAGAAGAGCAACGCAAAGAAGCCTTGCGTGCTTACTGGAATATGGGTGATGTGACATTGCAACGTGCATTTATAGTCAATTGCACACGTACAATTACACCAAAATATAGGTACATCCGTGAAGGCTCAACCAGAAAAGACAATCATGCCTACTACCTTCCAATTCTTGGAAAAAGAAAGAGAGTTTGCAAAAAAATGTTTATGGCGACCTTGAATATTGGTGACCGAACTGTAAGGACTGCCTTAATTAAAGGGAATGAGACTCGTGAATCGGTGGAAGGAGACTTGAGAGGATTGCATGGCAAGCAGAAACAACTTGATCCTGACATCATGCAAAGAGTTTGTGATCACATAAACTCTTTCCCGAGAATTGAGTCTCACTATTTGAGAAAGCAAACTAAAAGGGAGTTTATATCTGGTGAACTTACAATTGCAGAAATGCACAGGTTGTTTGAGAAAAAATGTAAGGAAGACAACAGAGCATCATGTAAACTTGGTACATATTCATATATTTTTAATCACAAATTTAATACTGGTTTTTTCATACCTAAAAAAGATCAATGTTCTATCTGCGAGCGGTATGATAATAGCAACAAAGAAGAACAGTTGGTCATGCAAAGTCAGATTGCCACTCATAAGCACGAAACCGAACGTTCCAGACTTGAGAAACAGCGTGACAAGGACACTGCCACCAAACACAAAGGTAGTACCATTGTTGCTTGCTATGACCTTCAAGCAGTTTTGACTACTCCGTCGGCACAAGTTTCAAATTTTTATTACTCTAGAAAATTCTCAACTTTTAATTTCACTATTTATGAACTGGGCGCAAATCAAGGCTATTGTTATCTATGGCATGAAGATCAAGCAAACCGAGGAGCTAATGAGATTGGTACATGCGTACATAATTTCTTGAAATCTAACTGCCTAAACAAGGAGACAATTTTTTATTCTGATAACTGCAGTGGCCAGCAGAAGAATAAATACATAGCATGCCTGTATCTTTATGTTGTGACCAATTATGACGTTCCGAGTATTACGCATACATTTTTTTATTACTGGCCACACTCAGAATGAGGGAGACACAATGCACTCCATAATATAAAAACAAAAGGCGAGACTTTTAAAAGGTGGCTCTATTTACAGCCCTCACCAATGGGTGCCTGTAATTCAAAGTGCAAAAAAGAGTGGAAAGCCCTTCATACTTAACGAACTCTCTTCAGAAGACATCATTGACAAACATCTTACCCAAAACATGGGTGACAACTTTTCAATAAACACTACTGGACAAAAGGTTGTGTGGAACGACATCAAAGTGATTAGAGTAACCAAAGAATTCTCTGACCGATTGCAGTATAAAACAAGTTACGATGATGAGGAATTCACGGAAATAATCATCAAAAGAAAGACTCGAAGGAGACAGAATAGTTCTGACAATGCTCAAACAATACAAAAAGCCTTTCTGGAATGTCCCGGAATCTCAGCAGCTAAAAAGCAGGATCTTGTTCGCTTGTGTGAATCCAATCTTATTCCGAGAACATACCACTCTTTTTTCAAAGAGTTGAAAATTAACACCAATTATAGAGACAATGCTAACAACTCTAATTAGTTATTGAACTCTAATTGTAATCATAATTTGGGGTGAAGAACTCTTTATGTTTATTTATAATAGTGGTAGGTACTTGATACACCCCATTAATTTTCATAAACTATAATAATATACACTTAAATGATGCTACTATTTTAATTCCTAACTATTATTATATTGAGGGATTTTTTCCTTTGTTCAAATAAAATGAATTTAAAAAGTCTTAAACAAGTATATTTCACTAAACTCTTTCTCCAAATACATTTAATAAAACATAATAATAATGTAAACATTGTGATGATTGAAACTAATTTCTAGAACATTGTGGTAAGTATGAGTGTTACAAAGTGACCCTAATTTATTAAATAATAACAATGTAATACTGCCATATTGGGACTTAAGGCACTGTTTTGTTTCAAACCATAAATGCAACACTGCCATATTGTGAGTTGTGGCACTACACTGTTCTAAATGTTAAATCAATACTGCCATATTTAGTGTTGAGGCAGTGTTGCATACTGTCAGTAGTATAGCAAGCAGCCATAATCTTAAAACCTTCTTTCCTAAAATATTATATTAATGTATTAATATACCTTCTCTTTTTATTCATAGTGACCTACTAATCCTATAAATTTCAGCTCATTACCTCTAAAGACCAACTAAATAAATTGTCTTAAAAGTTTCAAATCGATTTATCTCAAAACTACCTTTTTGGAGTTGTGGCAGTGTTGTTCTAGGGGTGCGATATGATCTGTACTATTAATTACAAGAATAAAAAAATAATCATGAACAATTTGGCTTTGTGTTTTAAATATGTACAAGACATGGAAAACGTTAATTGAGGTCATAATACCATTTCCAACATATATGATAAATTTCTTCTGGGAATGTTTGCTAAATCCGTGTTCTACACAAATTGTTTTTAAAAAATTACACGTTTAAAAAAAACTAGACTACCAGTACAGGTTTTTATACAAATTTTATTTATTTATTTGAGGTATTTAACATGCCCTTACTGAACCAATTTGTCTCTCTCTTTCATTTTGTCTATAAAATGTGTACTTAATAAAAACACCTAGCCTTCCTTCATTTATACAATAATTACAACTTAATATTATTTTATTTATATAATTTGATTTGTTTGAATGATTTTCTATTTTACATTACTGTCATGTGTAATTTTTATGTTTTGATATAAGTCTTTACTATGTCTTTATCTTGTAAAAATTTACTATAAAAAAATTAATTGTACTTACATAACTAATTAAATTTCATGTGTACTGTAAGCATCCGTCAAACTGTTTCAAATAGTCCCAGAAAATGGCCTAGGCTGTCAGAAATTTAAAATATATAAATAATAATAATAATAATAAACTGATTAGGCTATATCAGCACACAAGAATTTCTATTCGAGCGATAGTCAATTTTGCAAGTAAAGTTATTTTCACATAGGCTACCTTTCAGGGTTCTTTTACATGTAGCAATCGAATTGGGACCCAACAACTTTACACCCTTCCAAATAAAGTTGGGTTGAGGATTTGTTTTTACTTGAGAAAAATCTGTCGACGCTAGTTGGGTTTGAACTCACGAAAATCAGGTCTTGAGGCGAACTTTGCCCCAAGACCCCCGAGGTCGACCTTTTTATAAAACAGTTGATTATGCACAAAAATCATATAATTATATTACAGTTAATTCTAAGTGAAATCTTCACTTCAGCATGCACTAATTCTACTATGTTTAAGAATTTAAAAAAAAACCTGGATACAGGAATCCAATCTGCGACATTTGACTTAGTACGACATTTGACTTAGTGCGCCAAGAGTCTCAACTCAATTATAGTGTCCAGATTTGATTTTTCAAAATTATACTTGATGCGACTATATTTGTAGCCTTTGGCTTATTTTAATCTCTCAAGCTTCGCTAATCGTGTACAGTGAGAGAAGGATGTGAATTACTTAGTCTAGTTTGCATCAAAAACCTAATTGTTCTCAAATTCAGCTTTCTTTCACACTTTAGGTTATGTGAAAATTTGTCTGACTCAGCCTCATGAGGACAAATGAGAATATACTTGAATACAGAAGTAGCGGTTCTAGTCTAGAAAACTGAGACTGACGGCCGGAAGGTTGATTGTGGTCTTTACATGATACTATCTATCCACACCGCCTTCGCAAACAGCGGCCGCTCGGTCAATATAACTCACTTGCGGCCTGACACCATGAAGTTTTTTTTAAAATACCTATCTTGGAGATTTAACAGTAAACTTATACTACATCCTAATCTATAAACAAAATCAGTTTCATATGCTCTACCTGAACGGCTTTAACTCTTTGTGCTTCAAGAATTGCTACAGTTTTAAGAAGATTCAAATAATCTTTGTTTCCTTTAAGGGCCAAATGATCAGACTCAAAATAGAATTCATCACTTGAATCTTCATCTTCACTATTTTCATTTTTTGATGTTTTTACACCAAATGTACTACTTTCATTTAAGCTTACTTCCTGCGAACACATTTTTCATGAAATCAAAATAAATAATAAACTCATAGATAAGGAAATTATAAGGTTTTCGAAACAACAGCATATAATTAAATGGCAAAGTAATTGGTAAGACTTTCACGAAATATCTCACTCTATACGAATATAGTAGGTACTAAAATATAATTGGTGCGACACCTAGAGAGACAAGTTGTAAGCTACGTTTTGTCGAGATGGGTAGAATTTATACTTCTCTTAGGAAGTAACCATAGATAAGTGAAGTAGCTATCTGTGGCTGGTTACCATAGCAACATCAAGATGAATGTTACGAACGTCTGTGAAATTAATTTAAATTTAACATAATTTGAGATTCTAATTTGTATTAAATGTGTTAATACTGGAATAAAAAGTTTTAATAATGGGGATTATTAGGTATAATATTAATTTGGCGTGAAGGAATTTGATACCAAGTAAGTGAAATCACTACCAGTACTCTAGGCTAGTTTTTGTTTATTTTACAATTATGATTTTATTAATAACAAATACTGCGTTTGCTTAATTATTCATGTTTACATAAATATGTCAGCGCCATCAAATTCTCCTCTACCATGTTGACTATTTTAATTGTTATTTTCATAACAACACACAACCTAACTTTCTTCCTTAAACAACACCAAATTGTTTTTTTTAAAGGTGGGGGGCGGAGTTACAAACTCATTTATAGTCCCAACTTTATATAATATGACTTGGAGAGTAGAGTATGTCCTGGAATAACATATAGGACTATTCCCAACCTTTGATTTTAAATAATAATAAATATATGATTATAATGTGATTGAAATGATGTTATTTAAGAATTTGTGATTTAATATTTTGTAATTAAAGTAGATATTAATTAGTGTGACGTAGTTTCATACTAATAAATAATAAATATGATGTGATTTTAGCTATGTAATTCGAAAAAAATATTATTTATTTATTTATCTTGCTAATTATGAAGGTAATTATTTAAAAAAATGTATTTATTATATTAAGTTATAACTTATAGGCCTACATCTGATTTTCAAGATATAACACAATTTTCTAAACACAAGTATAGTGGTGTAAGTCTTCCCTTCTGTTTTGCAAAGCTGTTCACAATATCAAATACTACACAGGCAATAGCAACTTAAATAAGGAACTTTACTATCCTTGTCTATAGTAGGCTATTTTATTTGGTTCAAAATTATCTAGTAACATTACTACTAGGAAACAGTATCTGCAATATTTTAAGTACAATACCTAACTAAAGTGTACAAACATAATGCACAATTCCACCCAATACTAAACAAGTGCTGAGATATATTTTGACAATGTTCAGTTATAGCTAATTGTTACTAATGGAAAAACTCCTCAGTTATGCGGGGATCATGATCAACTTAACGTTAACTTAAAGTTTACTTAACGTAAAGGATCTCCTCGTGTGTAGATGGAAGCGATCATGATGCAGTTAACTTAACGTAATCTTATCATGATCTCTTGAGATGTCTTGGGCGGTATTTTACTTTAAGTGAACCTTACTTGAAGGGTATCACGTGATCTAGCCAGCCAATCATTATGCGAGTGACGTCAACAGGGATATTTAGTAATTAATTTGTTGGTATTATGACCAAGGCTCACTCTTTAGCAAAAGTACTTGTGATCAGACATTGAAACAAAATAATTAAACTAAAATAGGAAAGCTAAATTTATTAAAAAAGTTTAGTAACAGATATTAATTATATAGATTGAAAACTGTAAACATTCACAGATTATCACTGTACAACTAGTACAAATCCCAAATCATACACGAGAATGAAGATGTTTGGCTAGAGTTGTTAAGGGAATCGTGATCACACATCTTTTTTCTTAAGTTAAGTTAACTTTAAGTGAACATTACTTTAAGTTAAAGTTAAGTTGATTGTGATCCCGGCATTAGATGTGACAGGGAAATTTAATAAGTTGCTGGAATTTTAGTAAAATCTTTCAATTTAATGATAATAATAATATATTCAACTTTATTGACAAACTTAAGGCTATGTACTGCCTATTCTTACACTTAAGCAGAAATTACAATTTAAAAAGAAGTTAAACAAATAATACATATACGAACAACACAAATAATGACATAAAAAAACTAGAGCTAACTAGAGATCAATTACATTAGATAACATGGAAACACAGTAAAAATAATGTTACCTAATGTTTGTGTTAGGTTAAAAGAGTTATGAGTATAGCCTAAAATTACCCAATTATACGTGTGAATGTGTGGGCGCACACCAGGCCCGTATCCAGGATTTATGTTCAGGGGTGGGGGACAGAAATATATTTTACAGCGCAAGGATTGATATTTTATTCCACTACTTATCATATTTTGTACAAAAATGGAAACCACCTAAACTTATAAAAACCTTAAGCTCGCTTCTAGTTAACTATATATGTGTAAGTCGTGAGGTACCGGTTTATATTTTTTATAATATAATTAATAAATATATTATAAATTTATATTATGCAAATGGTATGGTATGTTTTATTTTTTACAACATATGTAGCTGATATATATAATAAAACATACCTAATCCCAATCAGTTTTTTTTACAAATATAGGGTCTACATACTTTTAAAAAACTGAAAAAGTTGCACATTAATTTGTATAGGGTCTACATATTTTGGGTTTGCTGTCCATAATTTTGGTGATAAGTATGCTTAAACTTTTACAGCCTAGTAGGTGAAATAAAACAAAATGACTAAACACAATTATTTTAAAATGTACTCAATAGTAAACTATAAAACTGGCTTCAAGTTGAGAGACAGACAAAAGTATTAACAATTACATGTCAAAAGGTCTAAACAAGAATCTTGCCAACAACATTAACAAGGAAAGTGTGTGGAAATAAATCTTGTGACCTTCATAATAAATGCGCGCACACGCTAAAGGCCGTATGCAAGAACTTGACTAAGTGGACACTAGTGTGGGTTTGCTTGTGTCATCATAGGTTAAAAAGTGGAGATATAGTGTGCTCGGGGCCAACGTTCTTGCATACTGTAAGCCCCCCCTCCCCAAACCTCATCGACAGATTTTCCTCCTTCATTTTCTTACCCAAACTCATCCATTCCAATAGGACAGGCACACACTAACAGTTATTCTTTCTTAAAACTTTATTTTCTACCTCATTCGCCTCTGGTATTTTTTAAACATATATTTTCGGAAAGGGGGGGGGGGNGGAAAGGGGGGGGGGGGGTTGATCCCATAAACCTTACGACCCTGGCACATGTGCACACACACCCCAGAGGGTGTCATCACCTCTCACATTCCTCAATCTCACCAATATGCTCCCACAAGCAGATTTTTAGCATATTCTACTTTGAAACAAAACAAGTAATTTAAAAAACAAAACAAAAAACAAGTAATTTATTTATATCGTTGGTTCAGATATTCCATATTTAAATTTGTCTTTATTAATTTTTGTGTTAAGAATTTAATAGAAAATACTGCAATTTTGTTATTTATGGCCTTTCATATAAAATACAGGGAAAATGCCTATTTCTTGGTCTGGAAAACGTCAGAGAATTTTAAAACACAAAAAGAAGAATCAACCTTACTACTATACTTTTGTGTTCATCAAGGTCTTATTTCTATGACATTACTTCATTTAGGGCCTTTTCACACCAGGCCACAAGTGCTTTGGGTGAACACTGGTGGGGCATTGGTATCCAACGCTTTTTTGACAACAAACTTAATACTAGCATTTTAATTAAATTAAATTGACTCGGCCATGGTAACTGCTTAAAATATGACACATTTTGTTATTTTGTTAATTGTGTCGCGGCTCAGGAAAACATGACACATGCCACACAAATAATTCTCCTGTTTGTTTTATTCCTACCAATAGAAAACTTAATTTTGAACCTTTTTTTTATCAGCAAAAGGAATGCAAGTATTAATTGAAAAATGTATCTACCTGCAGAAACAAAATTCATAAAATTGGATTCTGTTGAAATTATTTGCATTCACAGAACTAAAGATGCTCATTTTGACTTGAAGGGTGTATTAATTTTATTCATAATTATTATAGCTATAGTTTTTACTCTTCTATCTTCACTTTTGATAAACTATTTTTTAATCCCCAACTTAGTTTATATACTTTACTGATTGTGACTAAAATTATCTCCTTTTTCTAAACTTTGTAATAGTTTTAACTACCAGGAACAATCACTAACAAATTAAAGAATAACTCAAATTTATCATGTCACCACTTTGGCACAACACAGGAACTAACTGGTGTTGCTGGTATTCCCTCTATAGAAGTGCAGCCTTCTTTGGCCTTTCATGTGGCCTCTTTGGTGGTGTGTGCTGGGGCTCAATGTTAGCTTCCAAAATCCACAAAACAAAACAGTGTGATCAATCACTAGGATTATGAAAACAATTCTGTTTTCTTATGCAAAATTTTATTAATAATTATTACAGTACAAAACAGCACTAAAACATTATTGAGAGGTGGTGGTTTTATTATTGTTTGAAATACTCAATAAAAATAGAAAAACATTAATACCACTGAATATGGAACTTTCAATAAACCATGCCTCTTGTCGCTATGGGAATTTAGAATTGGCGACATCCAGCACAGTTTCATTTTCTGCGCAATACCTTAGATTTATTGTATTATTAGTGTCATGGTAATCCTGTTTACTGGTTGAGATCATAACTATTATTTAGAACTAACAGATGGCGTTGAAATCTAGAAACCATCAATTTCAGCTCGAATTGACATTTTACGCTCTGCTGAACAATTTCTTCGAGTGACATGTAGCATGTTTTCTTGGGCCGCATCACAAATACAGTCTTCCAAAAATGAGTTACCTTAAATCAACCTGTATGCAATAAAATAATTATTTTACTGTTTAAATGTTTTGTTTTGATAAAGTAGCCAAATATCATTTTGGTAATGTAGCCTATGTTTAAATTGATTGAACAACAACCCTGGCTAAAAATACTACTTATTAATAAAGTTGACCAACTTTTACTATCATATTTTTTACACTATAAAGGGTTTATTTATACATAATTTATTATTATATTATTATTTACTTTATGACTTTCACATTTTATATTAATAAAAGTAAATAAAGTATGTAACTTACCAATTTAGTTTTTTTCCTCCTCACTTTATTCATTAAAACAGGTACGGTATAAACTTGAATATAATCATACGCGTGTGTCCCAGTGTAAACGCTCTAATTGAAACTAATGTATTTCAAGTGGTGTCTCACCAGATACAGTGGACCCTGACATGGGTCCAGTCACTCATGTAACGCCCACAATAATGTAAGATTACCTTAAATGTTTCCATTATGGCATGGTTTATAAGATAAGGTCATCCTTCAAAGAAAGACGGCTATCATACCTTTCAGGATATACTAAGGGTTCTAGGTTTAATTCTCTGCATGGCTGAATTGTTTTATAATTATTGATGAAATGTGGATTTCCAATTTCATACTAATGAAATAATGGCTGGGTAATGGGTGTTGTGTTTGTTCTAGATTTAAGTTGATTGATAAGTTAGATACTGATATAATTAGTTGGTGCAGATAGTTGATGATAAATATCTCAAATAGTAATAGTGTAGGCTAATATTGTAGGCCTACCTTAATATTGTAAGGAAACTTGCATCTTTTTTCATGAACACGGTTAAAATATGATGTTATTAAAAACAAATAAAGCACAGCATTTTTTTGTAGGAAAGAGGGCCCAAAAATTTCGTTGCTTCAGACCCCCTGGTTCCTCTGGGCAGCCCTGTATGTAGATAACAAAAGAAAGTTGTTGCAGGTTATCAAGTAGCTGTGAAATTGGCCACTCATATATATATGACTCGGACTTTGGTGGAGTCTAATTGGGCATTGTTGTGAATCATTACAAAACAAGACACATTCCTTTAAAACATAATTCTATAGTCACAATTTATGTATCGATAAGGGGTTAGGACTAGCCACTCTATTAGCATAATTGATATAGGCCTACAAGAGGCTAGGCCAGTCTTTGACAAATGCAATTTCTTATTTCGTGCAAAGTTTGTTCCCTGTTGTTTCTATCTATTTTTATATTTTTCAAAACAGGAGGTAGTGAGATTTGTGTCCATGGCTCTTCCAGGTTATCGGGTTTTAGTTTTTTTCAAGTTTCCCATCTCACTAAAGCTAGGCATACATTGGAGACAACACAACTGAACGTTCACATGTGTTTGGTAACATTCGCATAGTTATGATCCGCTTCGGTGGCCGCAGGGTCTAACGCGCTACTCTACAAACTGTCGATGAGAGGAAGATCGATGTTCGAATCTCGGTTAGGTGTACTGAGGGTAGTTATTCCAACAAGGCTCTTCCTCTCCTTCCACGCAAATGTGGCTACATTTTCTCTAAATATAATCTTCCTAATCCCTAAAACCAATGGTGTAGTTAGTACATACGTGTACAACCTGAACAGGTAGTAACTATACCCTGATTTTGGTTGGAAGAACAATAGAAAGAGTTCAAACAATTTTCTTTGCAACCAACATTATTAACATTTTACTTTATTATTTGTGTTATTCTTTATCTGTAGGTATTTATATTATATATCGAAAGTGAAATCTGCAAATAACCTGACTTGATATATGAATATAAAAATTATTTTAATAACAAACTTTTCTGTTCTTCCGTCCAAAATCACACTCTAGTGAGACACGATGCTAAAGAAAAATAATCACATATGCTCACGATCGTCACTGAACAAAAGCTGTTACATTAGAGAGAACAAACAAGAAGTATAAGACACTATTAGTTACTGATCTGTGCATTTGCAGGCAGTGGCGGCTCATAGCTAAAATTAGTGGGAGTGCTGCTCCAGAAAATTTTTAGCCTTTGTTTTAAAATTGTGTAAAAGGAAAAAAACATGTATAAAAAGAAAATTTATTCAGGAACTTGATAAAATCTTAACCAAAAAAAACAAACTTTTTTACTTACTTTAACTTAAATTGTTACAGTTCAAGTTTGATATATTCATTTAAAAATGAAATCCATCCTTTTTGTTTTAATATGCGCAAAAAGTTCACAATAATTTTCTTCTTGATCTCTGGATGACAATTGAGGAAATTTTTCTCCATTGAAAGTACTGCAAGCACATTTAGTCTTTCTGTTAAATAAAATAACCCCCCAAAAAATTAATCAAATAGAATAGCTGGAAGCAGATTAATAATCTAATTCTACATTCTTCTACACTTTATGACATTCAAGAATATGGTACACTGTTTTTAAGCACAACAAACGCTGAGTAAAAAAAACCTTCCTTTCACCATCATGTCAGAGCCGGCACTGCGAGAGCAACAGTGTTCTCTCTACCTGGCAGTCCCGCCTTCCTACCCACCCCCCTCCTATGTGTGCATGCGCATAACAGTCAAACACCACGTCACTGGCACTGTGAAGTGCACAGTTCCATACAAAAATTTTTGTATCTTTTTCATAAACTGGGGGATGGATAATGAAGTACTGACATTAAGCATAAGGAATATATATTTTACTACAAAAATAAATAAATAAAGAAAAAAGAACTCATTATATTAAATATTATTGATAATATCAAGTAGAAATAGAGGGTTCTGCAGTGCTTATACACAAGCCACCACTGTTCGCAGGATATGTGCAGTTGTGATTTTGTACCAGTTTTATGGTAGTAGTAAAGTAGATGATGAAGAAGTTGGATTGGCGTGCTTTGTTGGCTGGTCCATTTCATTTTAAACAGAATTAAAACTTCACGTCTGTACAGCATTTCTGCTTACATGGTTTTTGAACTAATTGATACATTTCAATCAAACTTTGAGCCTCACTGACATAAGCAAGTATACCCGCAGTCACAGAACACGCGCGCTGAAGTCAAATTTTGTTTCATACTTTTATCTGGTCTGGTGTTTTACAACATAATTCCGTTCATAAAAGATTGACATATTATACCAGCCACCTATCCCAAGATCCATCCTTGGCTTAAAGCACCTTTTAGAAGAGATAACAAAATTACTCTAGACTAGCGATGATTGGTAAAAAGTTTACAATATATAGCTTCCAACTTCGAAATTGGCACCATCTTTAAATAAATGATATGGTGCACCACACAGACTTTCTGTCTTCGTTGCCTAAAAATAAATATGTTTAAGATGTGTAAAACAAATTACTAGATATTGCTGCAGAAACACAATGGTAATACCATTACACTAAAGAGCCTAAATTATATAATATACATTGTTACGAAAACATTAAGAAAAGAGGAAAATCTCTGTCCACCAAAGAGCATAATATTCAATTCACCATTTCAAACCTCCATAAAAAATATATATATTTGCTTATAGCTTGGAAACTATTGATTTTATACCAATATAATTCAAATTAAAGATTTTTTTTAAGTACTGCTACATTTTATCATTTAATACTGCTACACTTTATCATACTTTCCTATTTAAAAACAATACGAAGACATTTCCACCTATGTAAAGTAGCACTGTGTCTACCAATACTGTAAATATACTTGATTTTATTTTTGATACTGGAAATACTGGAAAATATTCAGCCTTTTTACATCGAGTGAAATGTTGGATTAAGCATTTTGAGACCCCTGATATCATTTGAACTACTGATAGCTCTATTTTGACCACCCCTCAATTACTCCCCCTCTGGTCTATCCTGTTTGCCACACAATTAGTTGACCTTATAGATGACCTTGCAGTGGGGATGTTTGCCTCACTTGCTGACCTTTCTATTCCCAGTCTCTATACTAAGCCCTCCCTTCACCTTACACACTATAGAAATAAACAAATAACTGTTTTAACACGTGACTCAAGTTGGCCCGCCACATTGCTGAAAAAAAAATATTTTTTTTGTCTAATCGTTTGTGCTCTATTTGTGCTCATATGTGCCCGAACATGAACATTTGTG
>CABEEJ010004661.1:17470-60816 GCA_901482245.1 Timema douglasi | reverse complement strand
CGCACTTACGCTAATGTGTAATGGTAGGGTGATTGTGATATGAAATGAAGGACCTACAGTTTAACGTGGAATCCGAACCACGGTGGTGGCCTGGCATTCTACACATTCACAAGATGTCGTGTCAGACGTGAAGGAAGGGCACAAACCTGTTACAATACAAGGTCGAATCGTCAGATGAATACGCGGCTTTATACCGTGCAGCCTGTGTTCTAATATTGTCTTGCTATATATCTTCAGAATTAATTAATGCTTGAAGGTCACTTGTGGCTAAATGATAAGACCTATCAAAAAACGGCTTTGGAATTACATTAGTTTACATCCACTAGCAAAGAAAACTCACTGAGGGCCCCCAACAAGTAAAGCGAGTACAGTACATATAAAGATCTACTTTAGATATTTACACTTCTTAAATGTATATTCTTGAGAAAAACTTTCACGTAAAAAATTGGGGTTATGTAGCCCACAGCTTGTAAATAAAAAAATTAATAAAAGTTTGAGAAATTCTTAATACATGATATGAAATTAAGAAAATATTGGAATATTATGATTGTTACAATCTTCAATTTTGGTCAGTTTTTTTATCTCATTGCAAAATCAAGTGTCTAGTTAAAATAGTTCCTCACATTTCTTAAAGAATGCTTTTATTCCTGGGATAATTAGTTTTAGTATTAATATAAATTTCTAAATGCACAAACCTAATACATAGACTATATATGATATATGATTACACCTGGTTGTTCAATCTTTTATATATATCATTAACCCACATTAATTAATTAATTAATTAATGCTCTTGTGATGAAATGGATGTATTCTAAATAATTAACTACTTATAATGTTTAAACCTTTCTAAAGTGTATTTAAATGTGTTTTTATTATTTTACAACTATTTATTATGTTTGAAACTTTCCTTAAAGTATATTTAATTTTTTTTATTATTATTTTGTAATTACCTGTTATGTTTGAACCTCCTATTGAAGTCAATTTAAATATTTTTTTTTATTATTTCGTAACTATTTATTATATTTGAGCCTCTACTTCAAGAGTATTTAAACGCTTTTAAAAAAAAATTCATAACTACTTATAATGTTTGCACCGTCTCCTAAAGTATATTTAAATGGGTTTATTACTGTTTAATAAGTAAATTGAGTATTTGCCCGTGGACCTTTTGATGCACCAATATACAGTGCGGCATTATTCATCTTATAAACGTTGTATAACTACACCATTTGGCACTATCACAATTGGAAACAAACCATCCAAGTACATCCTTATCCAGAACCACAAGGACGTGTGAAATCCCTGAATGTTTCGCTGGAAGAAAAAGTAATTTACCTAACTTCAATACGAGCGAAGCCGAGGGCTAGCTCCGAGCTAGTATAATATGTGCCGCAACACTTATGCCTTTGTTGCACTTGGCGGGTGACCGCTGTTTGAAGGCCGCGCCAAGACTTAGGGCACAGAGAAGGAAAGAACAGAATGTTAAACGTATTGCACTCCTTTTCGAGGCTTTACTTCTTCAACGTTGGGATCGCTAGGTGTGGGGTCAAACTTTTTGCGCAAATTAAAACAAGAAGAATGGATTTCATTTTTAAATGAACTGTAACAATTTAGGTTAGAGTAAGTAAAAAAGTTTGGTTTTATAGTTAAGATTTTATTAAGTTCCTGAGTAAATTTTCTTTTATACGTGTTTTTATCCTTTTACACAATTTTAAAACAAAAGCTAACAATTTTCTGGAGCAGCACCCCCACTAATTTTAGCTACGAGCCGCCACTGGTCGGGCCTGCTGTATTACAACATAGTTTTCAAAACCTCACGACAGGATCAATGTCACACTATTATCAAACCAGAGTGTAGGCTTGTCGTTAGTTGAAGGTCACCACATCTTGAAATATGAATGGCCTTTTGATAATGATGAGAAATCGTCAGCTGTCAAACAAAAGAAAAACAAAAACCAGTTTGATTCGGCGGGGAATCAAAATAACGAGATCAATCAAATGATCGTGAGTTCATCTCTTGAAGACATGGATACTACCTTACGTCACCAGAAAGCAGCGCTAAGGAAGCAGATGAACCAAGTTCTAAGCGCGCTTCCTAAACATGAGGTCGTACGCCAGTCGGAGATTGTCACTGATAAGGTGAGAAAATAAAACTAAAGTATGTTTGTTGTTGCTGAGTTGAGATATAAATAATTGCTCTTTTTATGTGGTTATACCGTGCATATTACTTATTTTCCATCCCTACGTCACATCTATTAAGTAACGAAATGTTTATTGAAATTTGAAAATAATTTTCTTAAAAACCTTTCAACTTATATGAACTGAACTGTAGTGAGTTTATTGACTCTGAACTTGACAACACGTGCTTGAGAGTGCTGAGTGAGTGACATAAGCCGTTCGACTTTTAAACAGAGATGTAGGTCTTTTTATGTAGCGTGCAGCTGACAGATTGTATCCGTTTGTTTGAGACAGAGTGATAATTTTATATTATAAACTAAGCAATTTATACAACGTCTATTTACTTTAAGTTAATACATTTGAATTATTTTTAGGGTATCTATAAAACATGGTACTTTTTTTTTGCCAAAAAAATCTTAAAAAAGAAAAAGTGTCACATTAAAATATTTTGATTGGTTGGTAAAATAATTAATCTAAATGTATATCAGAATACACACATGACAAGTTTGCATGGAAATAACTTCTCGAGTCTAGATTAATAATTAATCCGACTAAAATTGTATTTTAATTGCATATTTAATGCACTTTAAAAGTAAGGTTGAGTTCAGTTGATTAAGACTTAATTTTTTTGAAAGGTTAGATTAAGCTTGTTTAATTTTTTTACTATAAACTCATAAAATACTATTTTTATCTTAGCCCTGTATCAAACACAGATAGTACAGTCCATTCACCATACTAAGAGGTTACTGACAGCAAAAGGTGTAAAAATGGTTAAAAGAAACACATTTAAAAACATGGTTTGTTGTGAAAGTTTTGACTTTCAAAAGTGATAACAGATCAATATGGTCTTACAGATCATAGGGTATGGTGAATGGATACATGTGAGTAGATCTGTTCACTTTTGCTGTCACTTACCACCATTCCTATGATGAATGGACTATAGACCTTTTAGTGAATTAACATTAATCAAACTCTCACACTAATTTTTATCCAACCCTCTTTCAAAAAATCAAAGATAAAAATAATATTTTATGTGTTAATAAAAAATTACAAAACAATCTTAACTTAACCTTAAAAAATAAATAAGCATAACCTAACATTTGAAGTAGGTGGGCCTAATGTATATTAAAATTCAATGAAAATACATTTTTTGATGGACTAACAAATTTAGATAATCTATTTTCAATGCAAAGTTGTGTGTATTCAGATATTTACATTTTAAAGCAAGGTAAGATTTTTTTGGTAAAAAGAATTTTCTCAAAGGAACCATAAATGTTCTCTGCCCATTGTTTAGTCAATAATTGTGTATAGGTCTAACAGTATTATTATTATTAGCTTTAAATCAATGTAAATAATAGAAGGTAGTGCCAGTTGGAAAAAGACATCTGATTGGCTGAGCGTGTGACGTTACTCATTACACTAGCCTGTGCCTAAAGTCATGTTGAAGAATAGAACCTCTAGCAATTTTAAACTTTACCAAAGTAGCATGAACTGTGGTGAAGACTATATAACCTTTGGCAGTTCTCTACTTTACCACTTCATACACTCTCTTTGGCAGTGAAACACACAGAGTAGTTTGTGACTTGGTGAAGAATAAAACTGCTATCATTCAGGGTTGAACCCCCCACCCCCTACACCCAGACCTTGCTACCCACCTACCTTTTTCTTATCCCTAAAGTTGTTGAAATCATACATGAGGAACTTGACAAATGAAGACAGACTTAATGGGCTTCATGTACATACATCCAGAGGCATCAGTTATGCACCCATATGGAAAAAAGGCCAGATTTGGCCCAGAAGTGGAATTGGCCAGATCTGGGAATGTCATATTTGCCCCAGATGTGGCTCAAATCTGGCCCAGATATGGACTAGTTCTGGCCAGATATGATTTTTCCACATGGGGAGGATGAAGTTCTCAATGAACTTCCTATGAAGCCAAGGAAAATTAACATAAGACTAAAGTGAATAATTACAAAAGTGATTTTGTGAGTTAAGAGTTAGTGCAAGTTGATTATTTGAATTTTCAGATTTTAGCTCATAAAATAATTTTATAAATCAAATTTACAAAATATAATTTATTGAAACTTGCATGTTTGTATATTCTAGCAGTATGCACGAATAAAAATTTGTTCATAAAAACTTAATAGTCATGATAATTAGAGAATTATGAACATTTTTATAGATTTTAAATTATTTGGATATTATTGTATTTCTTTTGATGCATTTTCATTTTGCAGTACTTAAATTTTAAAATTTTCCCACGGGAAAAACCAATGAACCCTGCTTAGTTGGTCAGTGAAACTAAACCCCCCCACAAACGAATCTTGGCTGCGCCAGTGCAGTCCACGCAAATGCAGGTTCACTTCCTCCAAATTCAACATTACTAATTCCTAATCCATCAGCGTTATTGGTACTTAAGCATATAACCCGAACAGGTAATAAGACGCAGTGCTAAGTAAGAAAAGTAAAACAGAGTAACACATGAAATCATGAAAAATAAACTGTTAGCAGCAAGTGTGACCACACACTGGATATTTTGGGGTCCCCACTAAGGCTGTACTGAAAGATAAGATTTTTTTTCACTTAAAAAGTAACATTTTAGCAAAATTCTATTTTTTTTAGGGCTTTGCGAGTAGACATTTTTCACTTCGAATTGAGTTTGAATGAAAACGAGTTTTTTTATAGTTCAATTAGTGTAAAGCAATATTTGTACAAGAAATATTTCATGTTGAGTTTCTATAATAGATCCATGCATATACCATAAGTACAAACATAGTTTTTTTAGACCTACATCAATTTTTGTGAAAAATTTATAATCACACAAATTCAATTTTTTAAATAAATTTAATATAATTATAAATATTTTTTAACCAGGCAAAAAGAAATTTTGAGAGAGTTTATTTACTATGAAAATATACAGGTAGTAATTCATGAATATGGACAGTACCGTATTACATGCTTAGGTGGATAAATATCCAAAATGCAAAAAATACATTCTTCACATATCTTTTGATAAAAACTATATTATTATTATTATTATTATTAGCACCGCGTCTTACTACCCATTCGGGTTGTACGCACTTACGCTAATGTGTAATGGTACGGTGATTGTGAGATGAAATGAAGGACCTACAGTTTAACGTGGAATCCGAACCACGGTGGAGGCCTGGCATTCCTCACATAAAAACAATATTAAAGTTAGAGAGGGGTGATGTGGCAACTCTGTGCCTAAAATTTCATAGTCATCAGCAATTATACTGACAGAAATGCAAGGTCAGTGTTGTGTAAGGAACAATGAACAATGCACATGGAAGCATCTGACACCCAAGCTGGACCTGTGATGGGCTGTATGCTGATCGCTTCCCTGGAAGATGTCACCCGAGCATGAATGATATTCATCATTCTGAACAGCATTGTTGAGAGACAGGTCAAATGGGACCAGCTCCATGAGTGGATGCAGGACAGCCATGCAACGTACAGACAGAAGGTGTTGAAGATGCTATAATAACTGCCTTTCAACAGCAGCCCCCAACATTAGCTCCTTAGATGTATAACAAGCTATGCACATGCCACAGGTGTCAGTTCTGCAGGTATTGCATGATAAAGGCTACCACCTTCCTAATACCATTATGCAGAAAATCATCATCTGCTCCCAAATCATCTGCCTCGCTGAGTACAGTTTTGCCAGCGGCAGCTGCGGATCCGGACTTTATTGAGCACATTTTGTGGACTGGTGAAGCCTGTTTCACACAAGTGACAGTAATGAACACCCACAACAATCACCTGTGGGCAAGCACTAATCCACACGCCACTTGCATTAATGCGTATCAGCATCAATTTAGCGTTAATGTATGGGCCAGCATTGTTGTGGAGGCGATTATGGGCCCCTATTTGCTACCAAATCATTTGGATTCCCACAGATGCTGTCTGTTTCTTGTCACGGTTTTACCTGGGTTTCTGGAGGATGTACCATTGCTTGTGTGACAGAATGTGGTATCAGTGTAACTGTGCCCCTGCACACTATGGGGCACAAGTGCAGCAATTATTTAATGAAGTCCAACCAAAACATTGGATCAGGTGTAGGGGGCTGATGGAATGGTTTCAAAGGTCACCAAACCTAACAGCATTTGATTTTTCCTCGTGGGATCACTTCAAAGCATGGGGGAACTCATATAACAACCCACCACAGTCACCCGAAGACAATGTGGCATGAATACATGTGGCTATAACGACAAGTGACGTCGACATGCCTCTCCGCGTACACAATATTAATCCATACAATGTTTAGAGCAATGCAGAGCCATGTGAGGATCAAACTTTGAACACCTACTGTGATCTAACATGTATGTTTGATGTAAGTTTCAGGGCCCCTCTCTAACTTTAATGTCGTTTTTCTTAAAAGATATGGGAAGAACGGATTTTTTGAAGAGAGTTTTTGACTTATAGGCCTATATACCCACCTAATCATGTGATACTGTCCATTCATATCAGTGAATGAATAGGTACTCAACTTATATATTAAAGTTGAATAAAATTAAACTAGGTACTTTTGAGGAAAAGATAAACAACATCTGAGTAATCTTGCTCATTTTTTGAGTTTTATGAAAATCTTTTGAGTCATATTTGAGCAGCTCCTAAAACTCAACTCAAACAAAACTTTTTTTTTTTAATATTCACGTGAATTATGGTGACCCTGTGTCTATGTTAGCTGTTCCACATTGATTTGCTACTAAATAGTCTTGTATGTCGATACAACTATGTGTGTGTATGATAAAGGTGTTGCAGCACCCCAAGTATGTGGAAGCTCAATCGGTGTCTGTATACTTGAGTTTTGATCAGGAAATTCAAACTGGTGATCTCTTGGAGGATATATTCAAGTCTGGAAAGATCTGCTACATTCCTAGGTTAGTGGAAAACCTCTACCTATTGGAATAATGGTTACCTGTGTCATAGTTTAGTTGCTTTTAGTGTCAATAATGGATATCAGCAAAAATCTTACTTAAAGGAACAGGATGAATCACATCACATTCTCTATACAGTCAGGTCCAGATAGGAATAAACCTTTTTGGGGGTGGAGGGGTGGGAGTTATAACATTTCCTAAAACAAATTCCATACTGCCTATCCATATGATAAGTAGCGCTGGGCGTTTTAAGGATTTTGACATTATGATATATCATCTGCGTTAAGATCGGTATTCATAATATATTGCTGTTTATTTTTTGATCCATGGTTATCTTAAAGGTGTGGGGGAAGGGTGGAGGAGGTTAGGTGAGAAGAGATCCAAAAATTAAGGAAGGGGGGATTATTTTTACAAAACAGTCAAGACCTCTGATAAATAAACTTGTGTCTATATAATTTGATGCTGAGAATGAGCATTTGAGTTAAGAAATCTTTGCTAAGCCTAAATTCTCAAAATAACAATAACAAAGAAACACATACAAAAATGAAAGAAGAAAAATAATTCTTGAAAAAATTGGAATTGATGATGTTTTGGCACCTGTTATTTGTTGAGCCCTAAGCTAGTATTAATATGGATATATTTATTAATTACAGTACAAATAATTATACTGCATATAGTGACTTGATTAATTTAATTTTGTTAAGAGCAGGAAATGGATTTTATAAAACTTTTAACCATTACTCTCTAACAATAGTTAATCAGTCTAAAGTAAATTAGAATTCCTCTTGGCTTTTTGAATACTCAGTGACTAAGAGTACCGAAGAAAAAAGACAGACATAAAATGGCTGAGTATCTAGATCTTTTTTTTTACGTATAAAAGTGTTTTAGAGATACCTCATTTTATGAATATTTTGCTCTGGAGAGGTGTAATAGATCAAACTTGAAGTGGCTGGTGCAATGCATTTGAAAGAGACATATGAATATCTAGTGAACTGTTTCTGAATCTATTTAAGGTTGAGCTTCAACAGATGAGTGAATTTTAAAATATAACAACACACAGACATTTTTTAAATGAAACAAATATTTAATTTGTTTTATATCTGTAGTCCTTTACAGTAGCACACTCAAGAGTGGGGCAAGTAGTGTTATCGTGTTTAAATTATCTGTGTTCAAGGCCTCATGTCAGCATAATTCTTATTTACACTGTAATGTTAAAAGAGCTAGCTTGATATATTAATGTTTGTACGCCACCATTAGGGTGACATTTGATATAATGATTGAATTAGGTCCAAGTTTGCAGTTCTGTATTATAACAATTAAAAACGGATGATGTCTTATTTTATAAATTAAAAGTTCTGGTGTTTTATAGTTATTTTTATTTTAAGTAGATAAACGTTTTTTGCTAGATATTTCACATGTTGTAGATTTTAATAAAAAGCCGACTATTACGTTATATGAATGATAAGTTCTGACACGTGAAATTTAGAACAGATTGTTAAGATGTCACAGACTCTACCTATACGGCTCCTCGTCAGGAAGGAAAGTGAAGAGATACGTACCCTGAAGGGGTATATCAAGCGACATTTGCTTCTCGAAGCTTCCTAAAAGAAAAAAAGTGTGGTCATCCAGGTGCGTTTCTGTCTACAAAACTGTGTTGTCTTTTTAAACAGAAATGTAGAAGGATGTCGCCATACTTTGAAACTTAACAACGTAACACAAATAAATCTTACTACCCGCTCTAATTTAAAATATCGTAGTTTTGAATAAAAATGTGAATAAAAATTATTGAGATGTATAATTCCATATCATTACAGCACCCTCCTAATTGCTGGAAAGATATAACGTAACGTATGACACAATGTACAAGTTTATTATAAAATGCACTTGGAATTGAATACACAGAACAAAATAACTTTTACAAACAATTGTTGCTAGTCTAGTCAAGGTTTACCCTTGACCATACTTTCTTTCTTGAAGTTCCTTTGTTACATACATCAACAAAATAGAAAAAAATTACTTTTTTTTACATTGTCACACTAATAATAATTTGTTTTCTTTATTGTTTTTCTCTAATGCCATTATTCAAAAAATCTTAGTTCTAAAATATTTAGCTAAAGTTACATTATATTAACTTAATATAATATACTTGACATATTTAATGCAATATGTTATACAATGTAGATAACATTTGATTTAATTGTTTTAATGCCATATCATCCTATTAAACATTTTATTAATACTCAATGTTTTAAATTATCTATTTCAATATTCATTGATTGATCCTCCTTAATAATATAGCTATTATCCCTTGTTCTTTGATAAGACTTTAATTAAATCTGCCTTTGCTCCAGCTATTTTTATTTTATAGGCCCAAGATAAAATCTTTAATATTCTTCTTTACTTCACAGTTATATACTCTTATTTAGTTTTGTTATTAATTTTATTGTTTTAATTTGTTTACAAGACACACCAGAAAATCTCATCAAATAACTTTAATTCCTTCCCTGGTATAGGTTTAAACAAATGAATTATATCGACTATTAGCTTACCTTTCTTCAATGGCGGAGAATCACCTAAATAAAGTTTATGGGGCAATCCCTCCCATATGTGTATATATATATATATTCAATGATATAACTCACTTTAACTGGTGTATATTGGATCAACAACGAATGCTTCACCTTCAACTGGTGTACAGTAGCCCCATGGCTTCTTTGGTGCTGACTGACAGCTCACAGCTGACTTCTGACAGTCAAAATCTAGGTATATACCGAAATTTTTACTGTCATAAGTGACAGCTGCTAAACACATGTTTTTACAGATCATCTGGTTCAGCGTAGGGATACGTAATTTGGTCTGGTAACTGTTTAAAGCTGTCAGTCAGAACCAAAGAAGCCATGGGGCTACTGTACCTTCCACGAAGACTAGATATTAGATCTACAACTATAATTCATACCATTGGTATACCTACCTATCCACACCAAGTGAATTTAAAACATAACTTTCTTTTCTTTAGATACCTTGTATTCATGATGGTACTTTACCATGAACAATCATTGCTGGGTGTCATAAACAAATACATTTAATTCATTTAGATCGGTCATATATATATATAACTAACTAACTCTGTATCAAAGTTTCTTAATCCTCTTTCTATTCCTTGGCCTATAAAATTTCATATAAACTTCAACGTTTTTTATTAGGTTCATAACTTGACCCTTGTTTGATACTAAATTTAAATTCTATCTCTAAAATTTCCTGATTGATACTAATGAGTCGATCTTTTGAATATCATTACCCTTAAGATACTTTTAATGAATTACACTACTTTCCTATAATACATTTTGAGAAATTAATATTATTATTTATTTAAACACATCTTGTCTACTAAAGATGACACAACTTACTATAGTAACATTGAAATGCTTCCTTGTTGATATATTATTAATACTTCATCCTCCTTGTCTAATACATTAATTAGTAGTAACTTACCACAACACATATAATTAAATATTCATAAAATCTTAAACTAGTTCATTTATTATTTATCATTAAAATTATACTTAAAATTTTACAATATTAATTATATAATTTAAGATGTATACATAAAAAACACTTTATTTTCTTTTAAAATATGGTTAGAGAAAGAGCTCTTTATTTTCTTTCTCTGTTTACTTGGTAACATCATATTTTCTTGGGAAATACACAATTATTCTAATAACAATAAACCTGAGAAGTATTTCAGTTACAAGGTAAATGTATGTTTTTTTTTACAGACCTCAGGTTCGGATCTGAACACCTATAGATTTGACATTTGGCTATGATTATGAATTAAAATGATATGAAACTTTCGTTATTTTGACATTACAATGAAATTATTTTCACATCGCAACACATATCTTCTTGACAGTTTCCTAAAGTAGCGGTCCTTTCTCTAACTTTAGTCTGTCATTGTCGGGCAGCTCAATGATTTGTCTAACTATCTTTTTGACAGTTTTGTCTTGTTTCCTCACGATCATTGGCATGGGGGTTGAGAGAATATCTACTCATTTGTTTTGGGTGTTCTTCTAGTTTTCAAGGTCTATGCCCATCAGCTGATTTATCGGTTGACTACCATTACCTTTCAATTCTTTTCTCTGAATTATGTTTATTCTATCCCTTGGGAGCTTAGAAAAACCTCCCTTTTGATTAGGATTAGAATTGTTTCCCTGATTATTGTAATTTTCCCAAGTTCGAGTTCTCGGCTCCTGATTCAATATCTGGATAGGTTGTGCTTGGTTATTTCTACTGTCCCTATTTAATTGGTTTCCTCCATTTTGAAATGAGCTATCTTGCATGTGTGGCCCTGGCCTCCTTTCTCTCCTAGAGCGCTCGTCAGATATTTCTAAAATTTCTCTCATTTCAACACTAGTTTTTACTCTAGCAGCTATAAGAGCATCTTGTATTTCACCTGGAAAGTGATGCAATAACTGATTTACTAATCTTTACCCATCAATAGGGATGACCAAATTCCCTGCCTGCATGGCATATCTATATTAATATTCACATATAGGTCCTCGGTGTGGATCATACCGGCCTGTAAAAATATCATTTACTAGTTTGTCCCACTTATACATGGACCAAAATCTTTTACGAAAGGGTATCTTTATTGCTTCATAGGATATATAGTCAGGCTTGTGATTATTCATCCACACTTCAGCTTCACCTACTAACTTTGAATTAATAAATACTATTTTTTGTGCTTCAGTGAGTTTACTATTTTCAAAAAGTTTATCCATTTTTTTTCAAAAATTGTACAGTATGCAGCCTTTCATTATTTCCACTGAAGGTGGGTACAGAGTCTATTAATTGATTCTGGATGCTTGTACTGGGTAATACCAAGGCACCATCGGTAATTAGCGTCCCTTTTTCCACTACTTCATCATATTTTGACTTTGCCTGTTCTAGCTATTGTCGCATTTGTTCGACTGTTTGTGACGTCTTGTCCACAGTTTCAGCAGGTTGTCTTTAAATTTGTCCAATTGGTGGTCAACTATTTCCTGTAAGTAAATATTTGGTACTGTGTGTCCATCAAAGAGGTCATTTTGGAATCTAAGGTTCTCACTAAACATTTGCTGCTCTTTTTCAATAGTCGCAAATCATTCTGTTAAATTGTGTACCTGTTATAGAATCTCATTTTTATTTTTATCACAACTTTCCTGCATATTTTTTACCTTGGAATTTAAAGCGTCCTGTCTAAGCTTCAAGTTTTTCTTTGCATTTTTAAGTTTTTTCATCTGCTCATTCGCCTGCTTTTCTGACTTACTACTACAGTCTTCTATAAGTGTATGTAGTTCATCCCTTACCTGCGTTTGGTCACTTTTAGTTTATTGTTGAATTTTCTATAATTTTTTTGTCAAAGTCGTTTTGTACTTCTTGAAATTTACCCTGAAATTCTTGTTTTATCCTGTTGAATTGTTCATCAAACTTTGTATTTAATTTCTTATTATTTTCTTTTATTTCTGATTATTTTCTTTTATTTCTTCGAACCTTTCATCTATTTTCTCTTTTCAATCTTTTCACTACTCTCTTTCATTTGCTGACTTAACTTTTCACTCTTTTCACTACTTACTTTCATTTGCTGGACTAACTGCATTAATACTACATTGAGGTCATTTGCTGAGGAGGTTTGTTGAGCTATACCTTCTACCTTTGAAACATTCTCCACCCCCCTTAAGTCTTCTTCTTTTTGAGCTATTAATTCAACTACTTTCTCAATTTGTTGTTCACTTTGTTCCTGATCAGATAGTTCTAAACAAAAATATTATTCTATCATTGGTTGAGAATATTGTGCTAGGGGAAGGTTATCCTCACTGCTGCTTCTACTGTCTGTCTCTCTCTCACCTGAAGTCTAGAAGCTTTGACCTTCTTCTGAAGTTACCTGGTTTGGAACTTCTCCTGGAGTCACCTGGTTTAGACCTTCTTTTTAAGTCACCTGGATTAGAACAACTTCTTAAGTCATCTGGTTTTTTGTGTGGTGTAGTAATAAAGCACTTAAGTCATTTGCAGCACTTTCACTGTTTTTTGAGCACTCACTTTCTCGGGTTGTGAACTGAGTTTAATTTTATTAAATCAGTTTATCAAGCCCTCCACGTTGGGAAGCCATTATTGTAACTTTTAAAAGAGCTATCCTGATATATTCATGTTTGTACGCCACCATTAGGGTGACATTTGATATAATGATTGAATTAGGTCCAAGTTTGCTGTTCTGTATTATAATAATTAAAAACGGATGATGTCTTAATTTATAAATTAAAAGTTCTGGTGTTTTATAGCTATTTTTATTTTAAGTAGATAAACAGTTTTTTTGCTAGATATTTCACACGTAGATTTGAATAAAAGCCCGACTAGTACGTTATACACATGATAATTCCCAACACGTGAAATTTAGAACAGATTAAGATGTCATAGACTCTACCTATACAGCTCCTCGTCAGGAAGGAAAGTGAAGATATGCGTACCCTGAAGGGGTATATCAAGCGACATTTGCTTCTCGAAGCTTCCTAAAAGAAAAAAGGTGTGGTTATCCAGGTGTGTTTCTGTCCACAAAACTGTGTTGTATTTTTAAACAGAGACATAGAAGGATGTCGCCATACCTTGCAACTTAACAACTTAACGCAAATAAATCTTACTACCCGCTCTCATTTAAAATATCATAATTTTGAATAAAAATGTGAATAATAAATTATTGAGATGTATCGGAATAATTCAAATTGGAAATGAAAGTATTTATTTACAATTGTCATATTTATAGGGAATACTAATATTGTGAAAACTTGCCATCAATCAATCAATTATTTATACACTTTGGTGGTTGCATAGTCTAATGCACTATTCTCGCAGTATACTAGATTGCCAATGATGGGAAGATCTAGGTTCAAATCTCAGTTGGGTGTACTGAGAGTGGTTTTTCCAAAATGGTTTTCCACTCTCTCTTTCTCTTTCTATCTATGAGTAAATGTGGGTACATTTCCTTTTAATATAACCTATATAATCCCTAAAACCATTGGTGTAGTTAGTACATAAGCGTATAACCCAAATGGGTAGTAAGACATGATGTTTAAAAAATCAATCAATTAAACCATAAGGCATTCATTTATCGGACAGTACAATGAATCGCTGAGGAGGACAATACATCAGAGTTTCATTAAGAACAGTATTTGTTGCATTTTTAGTGAAGTTTAGTTATATACAGAATAATAGACAATGTATTGTGTACTGTCATGCATTGTCTCTCATTATACATATGAGCCACAATGCATTGTCTATCACGATATACTGTTCACTGCAGTGCATTGTCATTTATGATACACCAAGGTGGATGATATAACATGGTAGAAGATATACCATGATAGACAATATAGGCCTACCATGGTATACAATATATTGCCACTTCCAAAATCACAATATCGATGTAAATATTAAATCTGTTTTTCACAATGATTGCTCAGCCCTAAGATTAAGTCACAGTCCACTTTTTAGTGTGAAGCAAAGTGAGATCGAATTATATGATATATTCCCCGGGCCAAATCAACAAGTTTGAATAATAATAATATTTAGCACCGCGTCTTACTACCCGTTCGGGTTTTACGCTTTAAGTACTAATTACGCTAATGGATTAGGAATTTGGTGGGTTGAATTAGAGGAAGTGAACCCGCATTTGCGTGGAGGGAGAGTGGAAAATCTTATAGGAAAAACCACCCACAGTTCACCCGACCGAGATTCGAACCTCGATCTCCCCATCCTCAGCAGTCGAGCTCAACACGACAAGCGTGTTAGTCAACTACGCCACCGAGGCGGGTGAATATTTAAAAAAAAAATAGTGTCGGATATAAAATATTATACTTTGCACAACTATATAATTTGAGGTGAGGTTACAAAACCCTATATTCCAAATGTAATTAATATATTTTGTCTTAAAAGGATAAATTAAGTTATCACAAAATGTAATATATTTCTTATTTTTTACACTAACAATACATTGTGATAGAAATAACAGAAGTATATTTTTAAAAAACTTTTAGATAATTTTTTTTTTTTGGGCGAAGCTTTGTAATTATCGAATTCAGAATTTTATTCTTGAATCAAAGTTGAAGTTTTTGAAGCTTCCCACACCTCTAATGGACACTAATCATTGTCGAGGTTTTTTTTAAAAAATATGACAGGGACATTAACATCAAGCTTCACATTAGGAGGGTTAAAAAGGTAAAATGTGTACATAAAAATGTGTTAGGTATCAAGTTGAAAATTATATGAAAATTTTAAATATTTTATCTATTGTTATTATTCTTTTGAGATGTGGTAAACAAACAAGTAATCTCCTATTGAGATAATAAATTAATGATAAATAAATTGTGCAATTATTTAGCTTATGGATTATGACGTGCATTTGTATTTTTTATAATATAAATAACTTTTATTTGGTTGTAAATATTTTTTTAATACATTTATCTATATATGAATTTCAATATGATAGAATAACTATTAAATAAAAATTTAAAAGTAGTGGAACCTGATAAATAGCCAAAAATAACAAACTTTTTAATTTTTTCTAACCGTAACTGGAAACAGAACCTAAAAATGTTTGTTTGGAGAACCATAACAAGAAATGATTTTTCGGTTCAACTTATCTGCTAATTATATAATTGTGTTTTTTTTTCTCACCTTGTCCCACTCTTTGTTCGGGCTGTACACATTCAATTATTCAAAAGGGTTTTGAATGAAGAAGGCAGAATTTAGAAGAAATAGGCCTATATCCAGTGGCGGATTTAAAATATTTGCGCCCCTAGGCACAATTATAATATGTGCCCCCCTCCTCAATTTTATTTTGTCAAGTGCTTTAGGAAGTTTTGGTGGAAATAGGTGTTTGGGAGAAGCGGGGGGCGGAATTCGGTATTCGAAAAAAGATTTCTATGAAAGATAATTAGGTATGTACAATGTACATGCCCTACAGTAGCTTGAGTTAACATTAAGAAGAAGGGGAGACTGACGTCAGTTACAAAGCGATTGCAAAGTACAGTTATTTAAAAAGACATATTGTCGTTCTAACTTTAACTTGAACTACCCCAATAAAGTTAGTCAATAATTTTTAAACACAATTACGAAACACAATATTATGGTAAAAATAAAAATAATGTTATCCAAAATGTGCCTCCCTCGAAAGCCGCCACCCCTAGGCCTGTGCCTAGTGGGCCTATAGTGTAGATTCGCTTCTGCCTATATCTACATTTTCATTAAGGGAAAGTGGGAAATTACTTAGGGAAATACACCTGACCTAGATGAGAATCATGATTTTCCTGTCACCGCCATGCCATACTAGATGATCCTATTATCTAGCCTGCGTGATCACTGATGTGAGTCACTTAAATAGTAATTTACAATCAATATATCAGTGGATTTCAAAAGTACTAAAATAGTGTTTCATTTTATTCATAACAGCATGTATTAAATATTTTCAGTTATGTGTTTTAAAAAAATGTCTATATTTATTAAAATTACACCTAGACTTATTATTTTCTTGAAAAATTATCCTGCACAGGTGGTTATGCAGTCTAAGACGGCTATGTTGGCAATTTAGATCGTATCACTGGTGAACTGGTGCACTGAAAGTGCACCAGTTACATTCCCTCACCACATTAATGCGGATTCTGGTCCTTTAAATACCCTTCCTAACTCTGAAATATCTGTTGTTTTTTTGGACTAAAAAAATAATAATATATGTTATAGAAGCAAAGCTAAAACCAAAATAATTTTGTTTTTTCTGGTGTTTTCACTTTAAAGGTTCCGTAAAGGCTCCTCGGAAATGGAGATGATTCGTTTGTTTTCAATGGAGGATCTCAATAAACTCCCGGTGAACAAGTGGAACATCCGGCAGCCTCTAGATGATGAAATACGAGAGAGCGTGTTTGAAGCAGGTTGATTAATTGGAAAATAATAATTATCATATACATACATACATACATAATCACGCCGTTCCCTTATGGGGTTGGCAAGAAACTGTGTATAACTCAAAAAACAACACCTAACTTTTGCCACACTTCCCTATCCTTGCATACTACCCTTCGTTTCAACAACACCCATACACCGAATCATACATGTTCTTTACTCTTAAAACTTTTAATGTCTCTCTTTTTCACTCATTTGCCAATAATAGCCATGTCTTATCTCATTCCAACCGCATTCACATGGTTCTTGTCTTTCTCCTGACGAACCCACGCTTCACATCCATAAAAGAATGTTGGTGTTAGCACTTTTATATATAGCAATTGTTGCCTGTTTTAAAACTACTTCATCATTTGCAATAGTCCACATACATCCAACTACTTTCCGAGGTGTATTCACCCGTCTGTTGATTTCACCATATATCCTTGCAATGTTACAGAAAATTCTGCCCAAATAAACAAAATCATTCACTTGTTCTAACAGTTTTACATTTATACCAAGCTGACAATAATTTTCTGATCCATCCTTATCAAAAACTATCACCTTAGTTTGTGAGACATTTATACGAATATCAATTCTGCCTGTCCCCATATTCAAACGATTTAATGCATTCTGCAAGTCACTTTTGTTCTCAGCCATTAATATGGCATCATCTGCATATAGCAGCATTCTCACAGTCACATTGTTCATTTGTACACTAATAGCATACTCACAAGCATCCCTCATACACTTACCCGTGAATACATTAAACAATCATGGAGACATAACCACAACCTTGTTTAACACCTTGTTCAATGTCTTATCATTCACTCAAAGCTCCATCCACCCTAATGCTCACTTTACTTCCCTCATACACCACCATAATTGAATTTATTAGTCATGCATTCACACCATACCCTCTCAGAACATTCCATAACATAATCCTATTAACATGATGACAATCTTTCTCCGGATCAACAAATGCACTTTGCACTTTCTTCCTTACTGACATACATTTCTTACTCATTTGTTGCAATTCAAATATCTAGTCCATGCAACCAACCTCTACCTGGCATGAAACCACATTGCAACCTAAAATCTGTTCCCGCAATTTTTTAACGCACCCTCTAAATTAATACCCTCCCAAAAACTTAACCTGGAATACGAATAATATTTACATTTTCTCTTACTGACTTTGCCTTTATACAAAGGAAGAATGACAGCATTCTTCCAGTCATAAAGAACATTCGAAATCCCAGCACATATGATGAACAACTTACACAATTAGGTAAATAGTACCATGCCCCCACCCTTAAGCATTTCACTTATAATCCCATCTATGCCCTCATCTTTCCTATTCTTTTACTTTCATATTGTAGGTGACCTGGCGGTCTAAGGGTAAGGTGTCATACTTCTGTGCTGGGGGTTCAGGGTTCAATCCTCGGTCCCGGCACAGATTTATCTGATTACCAAACCCTTTCTTCACCTCTGACAATACGTGTATTAATCCCAACTTGTGAATGTGTGGAATGCCAGGCCTCCACCGTGGTTCGGATCCTATGTTTAACTGTAGGTCCTCCATTTCATCTCACATTAGCATGTGTATAACCCAAACGGGTAGTAAGACGCGGTGCTAATAATAATAATAATAATAACAACATAAGTAATACATTTTCATAGATTTTAACACCTCAACCTCGTAAATTCTTTCACTCATAAGCATTTCCCCTATTTGCTGCTACTGTCTCTACGTTATCACTATATAATTGCTCAAAATATTCCCTCCATTGCTCTTTTATACCATTTTTTTTAACCCAGATAATCTCATCACGTTAATTCTGAATGTCATAAGTATTTTATTGCACTCCTTGTTTTGTTATCATTACCCACTTTCAGAACTGCTTATTATTTCTGTGAAAATAATTCTGCATTCTTTCTTCTTCTTTTAATCTCATTTGCTCCTTATGCCCCTTTATTACTTTCTTTGTATTCATCCTACAACTTATTGTGTTCTGTTTCACTCTTCACCTCACTCATTTGCTTCTTTCTTCTCTCTCACAGCTTCTTTCCCCTGTTCATTACATCATGCATCCCTTTTTGAGTTTCCCACCACCAAAGAGTCACACACATATTTCACACACTCAACTCTATACCGTGCACATTTATTGCTCTCGTAAAGTTAATATTCGCCCAGAAACCTTTCATGTTGTGCTCAAACATTTTATTCTGTAATTTTTCCACTTTTACTCTTAACTTGTTTAATATTCTTGCATTGCTTTTTCACAAAATTCCTACTAATTCAACCACTGAGATCACTAAGAAGTGATCAGCTATACATTTATCTCCAAACACAGTCCTAGTATTCTTTACTAAAGTTCTAAGTCTCTCATCATTCGCCTCAAAATCAATCATAATTCTCAAATTGTCCCTTTGCCATCCATACAAGTGAGTATCTTTGTGCTTAAACTATGTGTTTGACACAAATAAACCTTTTTTTATAAACACATACTCACTAACTCATTACTATTCTCGTTCACCCCGTTATCAACAACGCACCTTCCTAACACACACTATGGATTTTCTCTTTGGACCCACCCACCCATTCATATCTCCTAACAAGATAATTCTTTCATTAGGTTCACATGCATTCAAGACTTCAATGAGCTCATTATAAACACCTATCACATTCTAGTCTTAACTCTCCACCAAAACATAAGCAGCAACCAACATAACTCTACAAATGCCTATTTTACACTTACCCATAGAAGTATAGATGACAACAACTCATAACTTCTCACAAACAGCTCAGCTGTTAGGCTTAGGATTAAACCTACTCCCCGACTTCTCCTTACTCATTCATCCACACCTGACCACAGTCTCAGACTACTATCACCTGTCATTAAAACATCTCTCTCTCTTTCCACTTGGTTTAACATACACACAGAATATCAATTTTTCTTCCAATACTTTTCTTTAACACATACTCCTCTCCCTTTCCACGTTCCAATAGTCAATGTTCTCCCCAGCTTGTCAACAGATGGACCCTTCAGTTTTAACTTCAGCTGCCCACCATGGCTTTGGTCATCCAAGGCTAATGTTGTACACTTTCATTCATTAATTAGTTTAGAGTAGACTACTAGATCAGGTTACTGGGGCCATGATCGTACGCACACACATTACAATATTCGCTGATTACAGTAAGGATGCTGTACCAATCGGTGTTGGCACATTTTATCTAAGTACCACAAGTACAATAACTGTTGTTCCGTCGCACCCTGAGTGCGCTTGCACTGTTCCCACAAACCATTATCCCTACTACAGAGACTGCCTTGTCAGCCAGTATACCATTGCCTGTGTTACTACCACTAGGAGGTTAGGTGGTGCACCGACACACCAAATTTATAGAATCGTGTTCGAACACAAAAACAAACACAACCAGGTGTTGGTAAATTTTCCATGCTAAGTAGTTGCTTAGAATTTCCTGCACCTAAATCAGATCATGTACTTCTTCCTGCCTACATATGTGTCTATATTTCAGGAAAGTTGGACTTGGTGTTAAACCCAGGACTGGTGTTCACACCTGACGGCAAGCGTCTGGGACGTGGCAAGGCGTACTATGATCAGTTTCTACACAAATGCTCCAAACAGCTGAAGAACTCGCCGGTAACGCTGGCGCTCGCCTTCAAAGAGCAGATTCTGCCTCACCTACCTACCACTCCCACAGACTATATAATGGACTACGTGCTTTATGAAGATTGGGGATAGTTCCTACTGTGATAGTAGAGTGTTGACCATCAAGATTATTGCTCGCCTTGTTGCCATCCACACATACATGTTTGTCTTTAAACTATAAGCTCTGTAAAGACTAAAGGGACAAACACTCATATAAGGTAATTAAGGAGGGCTAAATATAAAAGTGAATTTGTATCAATGTGTGGATAAAGTAAACTTTTGCATGTTACCATTAATAAATTCTTAACTTAAAGGCAAATTTGAAATTTAATGAGGTGAATATTTTCCAATAGCCAATAACTAAGATTGTTAATACATTTTTAGGGTTGAGATTAAAAACAATAGTAAAGTTTTATCTTAGCAATAAATAATACATGAATAGGTTCAAGCGTTAACAATTTAATGAATTACCTTAATGAAATTGAGATTAGAGTGTATTTTTATAATACAAACTATGTGATATTAGACTTTGTTTTTTTTAAATGTGTAAATGAAAAATAAATTTTATATGGTTGTAAAAAAAATTAGTGTTAATTTCTTTATATACCCTACTTACAACAAACTAAATGCCATTTATCACTTTACCAACAAATAATCCTACAAGATTTGGAATTTAATAATTAAATAAGTATAATTAAATTATATCAGAATGAAACTATGAAAATATATAATATAATAGTTTTGATTTTTGGTGTACTTGATTGTTCTTCCCAATTTCATAAGTTAATATAAAATGATTCCTAATATGTTTTTTTTCTTTGGGTAATTGGTTTATGATTGATGGCCTGAGCTAAATCAGTAGGTCTCATCAAATACCCGGATTTATTATTTAGCACCATGTCCTACTACCCGTTTGGGTTATACACTTAAGTACCAACTAGGCTAATGGATTAGGAAATAGGAAGGTTGAATTTAGAGGAAGTGATCTTGCATTTGCGTGGAGGGAAAGTGGAAAACCATTTAGGAAAAGCCACCCCCAGTTCACCCGATCGAGATTTGAACCTCGATCTCCTTGCCCTCGGCATTTTAACTCAACATGACTAGCGTGTTAGCTAACTACACCACCGAGGAGGGTTATTCAGATTTCAATAGCTTTAATTGGATACCTGATATTGAAATATTTATGGGCTCACAATTTTGAGCACCTTAAAAAATGGTTCTTTCTTTGCCTTGCACTGTGAGTCTGACTAATTGTTTACTCTTCTCTCTACTTGTTAGGATGTGTTTTGTGCTAATGAAATTTGAGGAGTGGGGAGAAGAACCTAACAAAGAGTGCACTATGAAGAACAGGTTGCATCTGAATTGCATTCAAATTTTTTTTTAACCAAGTGGGTCCTTGTTTAAAAAGGGTGCAACACAAAATGCATTATTGTTTCAAAAGAGTGCTACCAGAATTACATCTCTGTTTAAAAGAGGTTAACTTTAAGATCTAATTCAATAATATAAATTAGGAGTATGTGAGCTTAGGTGTTTTCATTCTAGTTGAACTCGAGTTGAGTATTTCTGAAAGCTCCCAAGTTCGATTATATTTATCATTTTAAAATGTTAAAGTATATTAAAACGCACATTCTCAAAATATGAATGACATTCATTTTTAAAAAGAGTAAATACTTTTGAAAAAAAAAAAGTTAAACAATGGAAATATAGGATTTTAAATTAAAAATAACACTTATAAAAAACTATTTAAAAATAGAAACAACACTCCAACAAAAATCTAATAAAAAATTATTAAAATGGTTTCACACTCATGTATTTAGGACATTAAAATTACACCAACAATAATTATTAAAAAAAGTTAATAGAATTGATAAATGCATGATGGCTTGGAAATGTATAATGAGTGTAGAAACAAGTCCAATTATGTAAAGTAAGTGACAGTGAAGGAGGCTTACCTGAAAGAATAGTTTGGTTAGGCTTAGATAAGAACAAACACAATTCTCTCTTCATGTCTTATTAAACGTTTACACTTCACACTTCTTCAAACTTCCACAGTTGCACATTAGTTTGAATTTTCGGGAATATTACTTTTTCATTAATGTCTCTTTGTATGAAAAAGTAATATTCCCGAAAATTCAAAACAATGTGCAACTGTGGAAATTTGAAGAAGTGTAAACATGTAGAAAGAAAATAGAGAATTTGTTTGTTTATATATAGGCCTAATCTAACTATCCTTTCAGGCTGGTTTCCTTCACTATCACTTAACATTATTGTAGTGTGTTTCTACACTGTCTTGATAAAAAGTTAATAAAATTGACGTTTTAATAAGCTAATATTTCCCCAAAATCTGCTTCATTAACTTAATTTACCTTATAAAAAATGTAAGAATCAAACAAAGAAATTTTAAGGGTTTCGTATTTCATTTATTATTCCTTAGTGTAATCATTCATTATCACATCTTCTGTTCCATTTCTATTCCTTTATGCGCAGTTGCACTTGTGCCTTGTATGGGCTCTCGTTAGACATTATTTTATCGGTAAATTTTCTTCAATTCAACTTTTAATGCTCATAAAAGTTGATGCCGAGACTTTAAAATTAAAAATAATATTTCTAGCAAACAATATGAAATAATAAAGGTTTTTTTTAAATATAAATAAGTTTGGTAAAATATGTATGCAAAAAATAAGATCAACATTGATTTAAAAAAATGGTTAGCCAACATAATTATATAACTAAATATTTACTAAACTAGAGCTAGTTTTGTAGCTAAACGCATTAATTAATACAAGTTTTAAATATCTTATGTTTGAAAACATTTAGTATAATAATATATTCTTGATATTTAATTTAACATAAATTATTAAGTAATCTTCCATAATTCAAAATGGACGACAATATTGAATAACTTTACTGGTCGACAGTGGTTTTAAAGCTTTATTACGTTATTAATGTGAAAATTGAAATTAATTTTTAACAATTTGTTAAGCAACCAAATGATTTATAATTGGGAATGCTGATATTATCTCAATTAAATAGACTATGCTTACTATTGCATTTAAAAAATTTATTATTAAGTACATCAAGTGGAAGCTTGAAAATGATGAGCCTACAAAACTATCGATCTCGATCCCGAGCTTAAGCGACGAGCTCGGAATATGAGTACTCGCAGAGCCCTAATATAAATGCTTACCTGTTCTTAAATTCCCTATTTTAGGTATTAAGACAAATTAATTTAAATGCGATATTGTGTTTTTTAGAAGTTAAAGTTTATAAAAATGAGTACATCATGTAATTTCCCTGGAATAATTAAAAACTTTAAATTATTTAATGGCTTTGCATTTAATACCAACTGTCTACTTTTTGTTCACTGGTAAATATTTGTAGCATACACCTTTGGTAAATGTAAACTGAGATAGTTCACTAGTTTCATACTTCAAAATATTTTTGCCTCGTTAAGGTTTTTTTGTTTACTGCTTCATGTCTATATTCTTTATTGAACATTTTTACCAAGTAATCAGACTGTACATTTTTCAACAGCTATATTAACTGGAAAGTGTGCAGGTGTGCTTAAGTATAGCATTCCATTTATTTCTTAAAGAAAAGATTCACAGCAATTTGTAATGCGTGGTGCAATGGGATATTGATCTGTCCCTAAATTTTTTGTTATGTACGTTTCTAAAATGTAATCTATAAAGCTTCTTATGTCGTCGTGGATAGATGGGTCACCATGAGGTCACCAGAATTCAGGAATGATATAGTCCGAAGAAATATTTTAAAAATTGGCCAATTTAAGAATTGGTAGTCTTATATTCTTGAGTAAGGTTTAATTGTTGGAATTTCCTCCACCAACTTTGACCTAAATGAAACATACAATCTTTGATGATTTGTGGAGGTAATCTTCCCACAGCTTGATGAATAACCTCTTCAAAGTCAGTGGTTACTGTAGATGGAGCAAAGTCTAAATCAAGTTCACGAAATTTTAACATCAAGTGTTGAAGAGCTGCAATTTAAGTGTGATTTTGTTGAAAGAAAAAGAAGACCAAAGGAGTGTAGACATCTCTACTGCCTGTAGAATAATTGCAAAAAGAGCAAACATGTAACATTCTGTCCATGTAAATGATGCTGAGCTGTGCCATTTATTCAAGTTTGTTACCATAAAAAACAATTTTCTTGTTGTTTTAATTCACTAATAAAAAAGGTCCTTCCTTACTTGTTTTAGTGTCCAATTTTTCCAAAGGAGAATGCAGTTCCTCCAGTGTTTTTGGTAGTGTGGGGTGGAACCAAAGAGCGAGTGTGGTGGATGTTGTTACGAATCCAGCTTAAATAATATGAAGTTGAAGTTTCAATATCCCCTTTATCAGATCTACTACAAACTGGAATGTATTTGCTCAAACTCTTTGGCTGAAACGATTGTAAGAAGCACATCTGCTTAAAGAAGCAAGTAAAAAACAACAGGAGAAAGACATGAAGTCAGTCATTGGAGTAAATTTTTTTTTTCGAGTTGGCAATCGAGGAGGAGTTGCCAAAGAAAGTCCAAAAATAAAAACATACAGTCAAGCAGCTGACATGGATGACGTCAGGAGACTATGCACTCTGTTACAGTCAATGACCGTGTCGATACTGTTTCATTCAACAAAGCCATGAATTTTACAAAAAAAAAGATAAATGACTTACAGGCATGAAAGACGAAATTAATGCCCTGGTTGAAAATGGCATGACAGAGCTGGTGGAACGTCCAAAAGGTGTCAATATCATAACAATGACCGGGTGCTTTGCACAAAGCTGAATACCGATGGATCATTTATACAGTTCCAAGCATGACAATGTTATGAGATATCCTCAAAAGGAGGGCGTTGATTACAAGATTTTTGATCTGGTAGCGAGCTATGACATGGTGTACTTTGTGTTTGCAGATGCTACTGTAGAGAAATTGCAACCGTGTCAGTTGGATGTTAAAACAATTTTTCTGTAGGGCACACTCCAGGAGGAAGTATACATGTGTTAACCAGAAATGTTCAACAATGGTAGTAACCAGGTGTGCAAACTCAAACAAAGTATATACAGTCTCAAATAAGCTCCACAGTGTTGGAATCAGTGGTTTGTCAATTTCTTGAAATAGCAGGGATTAGAAGCTACCTCAGCTAATCCTTGTATATTTGACCATGAATGCAATGGCAAAAAATTGACTGTCACCATCTAGATGGATTAAAGTGTGGTTGCTAGAACATTCAAGATTAAGTCAATGCATCCCAAATTCAAGATAACGACACGCTCGTTTGAATACTTCCTAAGCATGCAGATCAAACAATGTTCGAAAGGTATAATCATGTGTCAGCGCCCCTTCATAAAAATAATACTAGCGCACTTAAAAAATATACGAGGCAAACTCAGTAGCAACACCTTGTTAGCGAAATGATGACAGAATCAAGAAATTGGTTAAAGGTACCATGTGCCATATTGTGAGGTGGTAGAATGCTCCATGTGCCTACTAACGAGCACATGATCATACATGGCTTTTTCCGTCAGCTGCCCGAGCAATAGAGCGACAGACAGATGCAGTGTGAATAAACGTCAAAGGCATCTACAAATAGCTGTGAGGAATGTGCTGCTGTATCAAACAAGCAGCAACAAGGGTACGCTTGAAGCATTCAGCAACACAGACTCTGCGGGTGACGATTTACACAAGCAGTGCATTGAGGTGGTTAGACAAATTGTAGTGGTAACACAAGTGCTGTGAACATTACAAAAAATTATACTGAGTTCCACAACAGATTGAACTATATTGAAGTGTGACACTACTTCATATACGAATGCTACTTGGATGGTTGAAATGCTATGAACCACATCAATGAAAAAAATAAACTGGCAGATATATTAACAAAATAATTTGGTCGATAGAGATCGAGATGCTGCGTTCCAGCATAGGTATTGGTGCATAGATGCTTATCAATGAAGTGTGCACTTTAGTACAAGTTTATTCAACATCAAGATCATTTTCAGAGTATCATGCTGTGTCTTAGGAGGAAATGTTGAAAATATAAGCTTACTATTTAGTGTTACCATCTAGCGCTGGAATATTTTACTAACTCTTGTTTTGTTTATTTTCTTTCTCTGTAGTTTGTAAAGAGAGAGTGATACGCTCTGTGAAATAAGCAAATATCATTTTGTACTTGAGCATATAATTACTCAGTTTTTACTTAATTTACAGTATATTAAATATATAAAACAAACAAGTATAATAATATAAAAACCAGGAGAAGACATGTTTAGGAAATATAATATTCATATGTCACCTACTAATTAAAGTGGACCGTGAATAGCTTGTATGCTGTATATTAAATATCCTCATATATTACCCTTTATTAAAAACTTGAAATTATATTTAAATTAAATAAATATACTAGCCATGAAAATAAATACAGTAATATAAACTAAATAATATACAATAAAACAAAATGCTTCAATATTGTTAAATTGATTGTAATTTTCTGCTAAATATTACCTACTCTTTACCTGTCATTATTATACACGGAGGAAGCTATGGCAGTGGCAGTCGGTCCATGTAAGCATTGAAAGCACTGCTTACCTAATTTTAGTGAAATAGTCCCTATTCTATTAAATAAATTATATATTTTTAAAATCCTAAAAACTTAATATATTTTGGCAGCCTCTTTATTTAAGCTTTTTTATTTGTCAAGTGTTTCTGTGGAGTTGTCCTCTCCACGAAGCCCACGATAGCTGTATTGCTTACTAAAAGCAATCCCAACAGTACCTCTATGACCTTCAAATGGCATGAGGGTTGAGAGGTAGGGGAAGAGACAAAGGCACATGCTCATCTTATATGTCCCCTATACAATCAGTAGAGGTAGAATTAAAAGCAAAGTTTAAACTGCCTCGTGCTACTGTGGAATGAAATAATAACTGTAAATATCTACCTATTGCCCATTGCCAATGTTGGAGCATGCACATTGTCAATTATACTTTAGTTGGGATGATTGGCGGGTCTTGTACGGGTCATAATTTGTTTTATTAAGGTGTTAGTCATTTTATTTTATTTATCATATTACTTATCTTACTCTAATATAGATTTATATTTTCAATGTGTGTGTGGATAGCGAGGAATGTGTAGTTAGTAAATTATTGTGAAATATTTTTCAACTATTTAAGACTCTGCTTTTAAAAGAGAGAGTGTTAAAAGTGGCAGACCAACACCTGGTCTTCCGCAACTTACTTTTAGTAATTTTTATAGTAAGCCTTAATCCATGGATTTAAGTTATTTTATTTTTATGACATTTTTTTGCTCTACTCCAAAAATAGTCATCTTAAAATTAGTTAGAGTTTTATAGTTTATTTTGTCTTAAATTATGCTCCCAGGAATTTAACAGAAAAAAAATATTCAAGGCTGCTTGCCCAGCTCCCGAGCCCACCAACCGCGACTGAGATATAGGAAGAAGGGGTGAGAACAAATTAAAGCAACAAACACATTATTACTTTTACAATGGAAAGAGGAACAAAGTTCACACTGCTGCCACTGGACAAAATAGTAATGGCTGCCTCTAAATAAAGTTTTATTATTAAAGCCCAATTTATTTATTCCTCTCTCTTACCTGCACTTTATTAAAAGTAAAATATTATGTAGTTCAAGTATATTTACACCCTCTTCATTACATATGTTTTGGTTGTTGTCTTTTATGTTAGCGGTTCTTTTAAATATTATTAGTTACCGGTCCTCCATTCTTTGCCAATTTTTCTTTGCTATTTTTTATTTGTTGGTTTTCTCTTTAGGAAAGTTGAATTGTAAATTTCACACGCCTTCCTGATGAGTTTCGACATAATGGAACCTAGGCTGAGGAAATGAAGGGAAGCAATATTTATTTTTTCAAAAAGCAGCAATTACCTATTTGTCCAGTGTTAGCAACGTAAAGTGTGAACTGTATTCAGCTTTTCATTGTAAAAGCCATATTAATAATAATAATATTTAGCACCGCATCTTACTACCCGTTCGAGTTATACGCTTTAAGTACTAATTATGCTAATGGATTAGGAATTGGGAAGGTTGAATTAGAGGAAGTGAGCCCGCATTTGCGTGGAGGGAGAGTGTAAAACCATTTAGGAAACCCCCCAGTTCACCCGACCGAGATTTGAACCTCGATCTCCTCGTCCTCAGCAGTCAAGCTCAACACGACAAGCGCGTTAGCCAACTACGCCACTGAGGCAGGTTAAAAGCCATATTGAATTTGTTCCTACACTTCTTTCATGAATAATATGAATTTTCTGAAGACAATCTTTTTGAGTGGAACAATTTGGAAAACAAATCAAACACATTTACTCAATATATTTATTTACACCTTGACCAGATCAAAACAGTCTAATTCACAACAAATAACTTAGGAATGAAGTATCATTTAACTTAACTCATATAATATTCTAAAGTTTAACAGTGAAACAACATATAAGAGGTGTAAGCAGTTTCAAACACTAACTATGCTTTAAATATTTGCCTACTAAAACTAAGAGTGATAAAAAAAATTCAAGGGAATTAAATGTGCAATAGAACCCTGACGATCTAGACTAATTAAGACCTAGATTAGTCTGTATAATCAAAAATTCAGATAAATGATTTTATAGAAATAAAAAATCAAATTTCACACTAAAAGACATTATTGAAAATACAGTACTAAGATTTAAAAGCATAATATAACACATGTACTAGTAGGTATTTATATAATTTGCAGTTTGTACCTACAACATATCATAAAAATAGATCTTCAAACTTTTTAATAGCAATTATTATATACCATAGATTAAGCTATTTTGAAAATTTAGGAAAAGTTATTAAAAACTATTTTGTTTGCAAATATGTTTTTATAAACATTTAGTGGAAACAATTCTTTCTTTTCATTGCAGCTAAATAAAAGCATCTGTTTCAGTTGCAGCAGTTGTATATTGTTAAATTCATTTTGCCTCTCAAGCTATTTGAATGTAGTGTCCAGGGTTTAAAAGGCTTCTGCATGAAATGGTACGGAATCTTTCTCTATGTCTTCGTTTTTTCTTCATTTTCTTGCTTTTTACCATCTTTCTTTTTACATCAATTACTGTTTCCAGCCTATGGGCTGGCTTAATTTTTTATTCAGGCTATATATTTTACACTACTGGCTTGTTAAGCCAAGCCTGTCAGAGCTTCATATGCCTTATAATCTAACTTACGACTAACACTGGCACAACATCCAGTCCCTAGTCGCTAATTTACCAATGGGAAAGCGTAAACCCACATTCCACCAATGATAAATTTCTCGGCCATGCCAGAAATCAAACTCAGGATGGTTAGTTCAGTATGCAGACACCATATTGACTGAGCTGGTGTCAGATTTATCGGATTCTATATCATCACCATGTATTAAATTATCTACAATCTCTTCATCCATGAGAATCTGAAAGCATTGATTATGACATCACTATTTAGCCACTCTTTTATATTTTATCATCACAATCATTTGGAAAGTTTTCAGGGCAGTTTTAATATCTTATTCCACTCTCTTGGTAGTGATTTACTTTTTATGGAACTCCGCGTTTCCACTAGAATGTAAAAATAGTCTTTCAAAGGTATTGGTTTAAAAAAAAGTCAAAACTGTTTCTACGTCACTATCATCTGCTGACAGAAGTCGCAATTAGAGTTGCTTCCTGTAATGACGCTTCAATTTTTCGATAACACTTTTATCCATAGAGTATATGATTGGTGTTAAATTGGGAGGTACAAACTTCACTACAAACCTTCCATTTTCCCTTTCCAACAATTTCGCTGAAGGATGTGATGGTACATCATATAATAAAAGCAGGGCCTTTCCATGCATTTCAATTTGTCCTTGAAGTTTTTTTTACCTCAGAAATTAATATGTGCAATCTAGAAACACATTGGTGTTCATTCTTGCTTTTTCCTGATTTGTGTAAGTTAAAGAAATCTTGATGTTTTTGAAACATCTGGGCTTTTTTACTTCCAACCAGAAGCAATAGTACTCTGTGGATTCCATTTGCATTAGTAAATACCATAACTGTAGCTAGGTCCTTGCCGAGTTTGTATCTTGGAGCTGAATTCTCATTCCATGATGCTAATGATTTAGATGGTAGCACTTTCCAATTCAGACCAGTTTCATCCGCATTATGAACTAAATCTAAATTGTAATTACTTTCTTGAAGCATTTTTAAAAATTGTAAGAGAAAGAGTCTGCAGCTGGTACACCAGTAGCTATTTTGTTCCCTTGAATTTCCAGCTCTTAAATTTGATGGCATGATTTAAACCTGGCCTGGCCTGGCTACCTACTATAAAAAATACATTACTGCCGAGTTTTCAGTTCAAATTAAAAGCTTTATCACATATTAAGGGGCTATATATTGGTTGACCAGATGACGTTTCTGTAAAAACCAAGTGAACACTAAATCATCCAAAGCTTCATTTTGTTATTTTTTCATAACTTTACATAATGCATTTTTATCTTCATTGTTGAGAGTGGAGGTAAATTTCAATATGGATTTAATGGTATTTTTAATGTCCAATATTGTTGATGTAATGACTCCATACTTGTCATCTAACACAAAACCCGATTTGTCATTCTTCAAACAATAAATTATGTTGACTTTGTCTTTGAGCATAGCACACCTTGCTTTTGTTTGGCATTCTCACGCTATAGCCCATATAGATAAATTAACAAAACAAAAGACACATGTTTCACGTGTCTCCCGCTGGGCGGGTAGCATCCTAATAAGCAAGATGTTACAAGATTGGCTTACTCTCTCTGCCCATTTTTTGAAGTGATACACTGTGCCAACTTCCTTGCATGGATTAATTCTATAATGTTGAGGTTCATTTCTTGTATAATTTGAGTGTCTTAAGACGATAACAATCAGCCACTTCATACTTATAAAATTTAAATTTAACGAGAACCGCTGCTCTAATACAAATCAGTTTAAGTGTGTCTAGATAATCAGGGTTCTACTGTATTAATACCTAGAATTATTCTAAGCTCAGTTTAAAATATGTTGGACATTTTTGAAATAAAACATTTTATAAATTAAATTTTAGTTTAAACAAGACTTAAAAAATTAAATCTAAACTTATTTTCTTTTTAACACTAAACAATAGCAAACACAAAATATGAACTTTGGTTTGGCTTCGGAATATTCGATTTATTTGATCTGGTTACTTTAACTCAAAAAAGTTTATTTTGTACAACACTATTTGATAGAAGCATTGGGGGGAAAAAAATATGGGGTCTGGTAATTGAACTTGTACTATACTATATTTTATATTGAGAACAAGACACCAATAGCCAGCAAATTATCGAATATTCGAAAATCCAAAAATATGAAGATTTTAATTACCCATATTTAGTAAAAACTAATACAATAAAACACTGAAATATAAATACAGAAATAAGTTACATATAATTATATCACTTAGATAGATTAATCACAAAGAAAACAACCCAAAGTAAACATAAAAAAGGAAAGTAACTAATTATTAGTATCACAATTTTTTCCCAGTTCTTTGGATTGATATCACTTTTAAAGCACTTTTTTCAAAACAAAACTATAAATTAATGATATTATATTTTATTTATTTGAGATATTTAATGTTCACTTCATGAAAAGAGTGATTATATCAGTATATGAGATTTTCTCTGAGCCAGAGCGAAAAGGCCTACCAATTTTGCCGGAAAAGGTATTTTTCACGTAACTTCCAGGGTTCTTTTACATGCCACGATGCATGGGAGCGATGGTTTTACTTCCTCTCCAAAAGAGGTTGCACTACGGATTTTTATCGTTCAAGAAAAATCTGTCAGCCCTGGCTGTGTTTGAGCCCACAATATATAAACTAATTCACATTAAGAAAAATGCTTTATTATAAAAGTTAAAAAAAGCTTTGTTTATGAAAAAGTTAAATCACATGTTTGTTTACCTCACACTATTACAGGTGAATTAGGAAAACAAAGTTCGACACCTAAGCTCAGTCAATGGCGTGTGTGTCTGCTTAATTAAGAGTCTTGGGTTCAAATTATGGCTTGGCCAAAAAAATGTATCATTGGTAAAATGTGGGTTTCCTCTTTCACAGTGATGAATTAACAACTGGGGGTTGGATGTTGGGTCTGTTCTAGAGTTAAGTTAGTTTATAAGTTGTGTGCTGATATAATGAGTTAGTTCAGAAAGTGCAAATTAAATAACTCAAATAAATTAGGAAGAAAAAAATCACCATCAAATAGCAAGATTTTTTTAATTACTATGTCTCACTAGCCCCTCGGGCTACCTACATTTACACTAATGAATTAGGTATAAGGAGGGTGGAATTTTTGATTAAATGTACCCAAATTTGCGTTATGAGTGAATGGGAAACCAATATGAAAAATATGCGTCCAGTACATACAACTAGGATTCGAATCCAGAGATCATTAACAGTCCAGTCTATTGTGTGAGCCACACCTTGAACCATTTGATCACTGAAGTGGGTAGAAAGATGATTAATAATCAATATATTAAGAAACAAAAGGCCCTACCTAGAGCTATACTGTCAAATACATATTTGAGCTCCTCTCCTTAGTTAAAACATGTTTACATAATTTATTTTTTTCCCCTTTGTCATGAATTAGTTCCAAAATTTTATCAGTTCTGGTTCTGTTTTTTGGTTACAAATTTCACTTTACAACACTAATTTAAATTCATTTGGTCTCCTTAATACACATCAATTTTACATCTAGCCATCTATAAATCACCAATTTTTTAAATCATAATATAAAATTTTACCTTATAATTTAAGGGACAGTTACAGCTATTTTCAATATTTCTTGAAATAATTTATTTAAAATAAACAAAGGAGTATTGATTAGACATAAGTCCAAAGCCTTAGCTCAGTTGTTAGCGTGTCTGCCTACAAAGGTAAGGATCCCAGGTTTTATTCTCGGCCTGGACAAAAAATGTATTGTTGAAATGCGGGTTTCCTTTTTCACAGTGATAAATTGACGGCTAGGTGTTGTATCTGTTCTAAATTTAAGTTTATAAGTCATGTGTTGATACATTCTGTCAGTTTATAAAGTGTATGTTAAAGATAAAAATAATAAATAATACTAGATTACACATAAAGGTTTAAATAGTATGTAAATGCAACCAAACTGAACCAATTTAAATAAATTTATCACTGTAATTTATCATGGTAGGTCTTAAAAACAAAGATGTATTTCATCAAAGTAATTCTACAAACAGTATTATTTTATACTGATACCTGCTTCCCAATTTTAAAATCCATCTCAAATTAATGTATACAATTAAATGAGAAAATGAAACTCATCTTATGAAATGCATTCTTAAGACTATAGTCGATCATAGAATAAAATATATTCATTTCAGTGCTGTATGTTTTAATAAAATCTTAACTCTGAGAACTCAGGAATCATCTTTCTAGGAACAGAAACTGATTCTTAAGTGAATAATTGAGGTACCAAGGAACCAGCCAAACCCAACCTCAATTTTTAATATAAAAAAAAGTTTGATATGATGTGCTTATCAAAACTAATTCTTACTTAATTAATGAGATATATTGATCAATTAAAAATGAATTACTAGAAAATTTCAACATTTAAATACAACTATTTAAGTTTACAAAATGCATTTTTTTTTAAATCCTTAAAATACCCTTGAACCTTCATATTCAACACTTAAAAATTAAAAACATATTTTTTCACTAAAATTTGCAGCACTCTGGTTCCAAAAATTGTGAAAATGATATATATTATACACTATAACAAATTATCAACATAATAAAACATGGTAAATGGTAAAACTATTTATAATCTTACTTTCAAATAAATATCACAACTCCTAACTAATTTATAATGTATTAATTTTTATGTTTAGCAGTGGCCTAAAGTTTATTTTTATTTCATTGTGAACCCTCACTCACAATAAAAAGGGCCAGTAAACTTTAGCACTGCACACAATGACAGACATTTGGCCAATGGTAGTAAAGGATTAATCAATGTATCAATAAGAAACAGTGTGGTGGCACCAGGTAACTCTAAGGTTCACTGGTCCATTGATAAATGGCCAAACGTGCAAACTCCCTTGTATTTCGAAATGTCCCACACACCTGTTCATATGCATCCTCTTTATGGATTCACAGATGGTAATGAAGAAAATGTAGAGGAGTGGATTCAGTATCCACGATGATTTTTTAAAATATATCTGCCGTGTATAGTGGGGTCTGACTATTCTAAAAAATATCATCTATTTGGAGCCTTAGAGGAGAAAACTCTCTTGTATTAATACCATTGCAAAGCACCTTAAAACTTTTATCATTTCTAATAAATACTGTCAAATGATTATTTCCAGTGATATTTCTTACATAATACTTTAAAACTGTCTCATCACGAAGAAATTATGTTCAGTGTTCACTGTTGATACAGTAGGATTGGCTAAAATTTTAAAAAGGTTTAATTTAGATAAATAAATATAAACATTTTCCAAGAGCTTCTAAAGCAGTCAAAATTGACTTTATCATCCACTCTCATCATCTGAGCTTAAGGAGTGTAACGATATCGATTTTTCCTGTCTTTTTTAATATTCGAGATCATATTTTAAAGTAAATATATTAATATTTCTTCTTTTCAGTTAATATAAAGTAAACTCATCTTTTCTAGACTACGGCCATGTTTCTTTTTTTCTTTCATTTAGCTGCACGTGTCAGAAGCATGGTTTTGTTTTCGGGTTGTATTACGCAGTAATTTAATAGCAGGTGCAGGATAATTCGTCTGTTTTCTTAATATGCACGCTAAAAGAAACTAACCCCATTGGTCGATGGAAGGAAAGCAAAGAGTGGTCTGGGTTTGGGTGTGTGACCTACGGGGTTCACACTTCTCGACTCAAGAAGACGCTAGCTTTGTAGACGCGTCATTCGATTCTTCTTCCTCAGACGAGAGATATGTAGTACTATTACAGCATCAACCTCGTATAGTTTGATAATGTTAGGTTGGTTGTGTTTGGAATCACGGCAAAGGTGTTTTCACCTAAATGGTTTCTCATTCTTCTTTTTTCAAATGACAGTGATATGTAACACATTATACCATTAAAGTTTATACAAAAGTATCTCTTCTACAACATTTATTTGTAATATATATATATTCTTCAAACCACAGTGAAGGTAGTACGTTACAATTGACGTCTCAACAAGGGGCAATAATAGTACGTTATAAATGGCTCTCAACTAGAGGCATACCGGCGGAACGTTACAAATGGCTCTCAACGTGAAGGCATACCGGTGGATCGTTACAGGAGGTAAACACAAAATAAAAATATACTTGTGTTGGGAAGCATAGCACCATACAAATTACCCTCTTCTAACTCTTAATTCCTCCATTTCAGTACAAACTATTCAATCAGAATTTTTTTTTTTTTTCAATGAAATAAATAAGGTGTCTGTGTTGAGAATTTGTCCCCAAGATACTGTGTAACATGACTCAAGAAATTAATATAATGGGTATTTTGTTTCTAAAATATTCTTCAATCATGGACACAGGCATGTAGTTGCAATCACATAAGGAGGTCCATTTATTCTCCAATTTTAATCAACATTTCCTTAGAAACTGTAGAAATCTTGCAAAATGTATCTGTGCAGATGACTAGAGCATGAAGGACATCAATCACAATGTCCACATGTTCTACAGACAGCCACTCAGTCACTGGCAACTAGGAACGATGTTAATACTTTTATTGCTGTGTTCAATGCTGTGACAAATCATCCTTTCACAACTAAAACCAAAAGTTGGTGCTCTCTCTGACCAGGTTCTTGGCTAAGTTATCCCTTTAATTCCCATAGTGCATGCACGGGTGACATATACATTTCTCAGAACCTAGCAATTTAATCATAATTTTGCACTCATGGTGATGAGTGCTGAATGTTTGTTATTAGGCATCTGTTGTTTTAGTTGTGTATATAGCACCTCATTGTTGTGGGGTCAAGCTCTGAAATAAAAACTTGTGACTGTTCTTAAGCATTTTATAGTCAGTGTAACATTCCAGGCATCAATTAAAGACATGATCAAGCACTGTAATAAAGGGCAATGGTTTTTTAAATACTTTTTAGACTCGTAAAAGACCACTCACGCAGTTGAACTATCATATTGTTTATGTCTCAAGCATTTATTATTAAGATGAAGTCAAATCGTGGATGGATGCTAGTCAGTAATAAGGGAAAATTACAGAGAGTCGTCTTGAAGTACATTATCTTTAACAAATGTACTGCACACAAAGGAACAGTAGCTCATTCCTACTTCCATTTGTTAGATGGCAAAAGAAAGATTCATGGGCAAGCCTATTCATATTTTCCACCATATTTTGTTTATTACATGTCCACATATCTCTACGAGTTTATTTTTCATGGATGGGCTGGTGTACCAGATGCATTTTCTATATGGTTTTTTGAAGAACCTGGTCTCTTAAACTAGCACAGTCCCTCAATATAACACAAAATACTATATCATACTTAATTCATCGGTGAGAACGCAATCAAAATTAAATTTACTGTGAAGTGGAAGTTATTTATCACATCTAATTATGGGCTTATCAACTGATATTAGGTTTGATTTGTTCTCTTCTGCCTTTTTGGCATACTCAGAAGTAAGCTTCATTGTTTTATCTTTTGTGACAAGTAAGATAAGTTCTGCTATTTCTTGACTTTTGATCAGCTTGAATCTAAAAAAAAAAAATCCTTAGGTTATTTTCGTAAAGGCTTTGTGACTAAACTTCCAAGAGTTTGGCAACCTACATTTCCAATGTATTGTTTGGCAAATGACTCAATACTTGCAGAAAACATTTTTGTTTGAAAAAAAATCCCAGTGAAATAATTATGTCTTTCTTAATTGAAAACTTAAGTATCTTGGATGTTTGGGGTCTTAAGGAAAATAATAATTTTTTATAAGTAATTCAAGGGAATCCAAGCAACTTTTATTTCTGCAGATTGGATTGCAGAGTCAAATTATGATAAATAGTTACACATACATCTTTAAGGCCTTATTACCATAGACATTAAAAACTTTAGTAAATTTCAAAGAAGAGTTGAGGGGTTGAAACCTAAAAACTCTCCACCTTAGGCTCATGAATACAAAACTGAAAACTTTGTCTACATGCCCATTGGTGTGATTAATGTCTGACACTACCCTTCATCCAAACCTGTCTGCTGATGTCTTGCTATGTACATGGTGTCTACTCAACTTGACCAATGAAATCCACAACTTTTCCCCTGATCATTTCCTAAAATTCCCCAACTCAAAAGCATTTCACATTCTTCTAACTCCCCCCCCCATCCCTCCCACTTCATTTTTCTATTAATCTTTTTTTATAAATAATAAGTTTTAAAATTTAAATAAACATTTTTTTCTAGGAATTATAAAATAGATTATATTGCTACAAAAAAACTACTGTTTGAATAACCTTATTATTTACTGTTTTAATGGGTTAGTGATTATTATATTTCATATTTTGAGTAAAACCACATTTTCCCAGATTTTTATTGTAATTTACCAAATTCCCGAGCTATTCCCGTTTTTTCCTGATTACTTTAAATTTCGGCTAATTCCCGTTTTCCCTGATTTTCCCGGATGGTAGACACCCTGTATGTACAGTGATCAGTAGCTAAATGTCTTCCATTGTGTCCAGAACTTTAAGTTTCTGCTTTAAAGATGGTATATATAACAAGGGCAGTGGGATCACCAACATTTACAATGAATAGAGTTGCTCATCCAACTTTTGAAAATGGTAACAAGGAAGACAAAAGTTCAATGTTAGAACACCAACTCATTTAAAGACTAGTTTAATGATTTTATATTTTAAAATATTAATAACATTTATCTTATGGTCCATACTCTCGTTCTTTTCATGCAATGCTGAAAGTTGAAACTCATTTGTAGAGTCACATGACTTTCAAGATGGGTGAGATCGCAAAATAAAATATGTAAGCTTCAAAACTAACAGACTCCGTAAATATTATTTCAACAGATATAAATAACCACTTTTGTGGTCATAAAGTTATACAAAATAATTGTTTCATATGAGATTTGATAGTTTTATATCCAAACGTGAAATACACAACAAAACTAGTATAAAAACTTAGAAAAATTATCATTTTGCATTTATTTAAAATATGCCAAAGTATATTGGCTAATTAGAAAAATTAGTCATAATATAGCTCTGTTGCTGTGCTTAACAATATGAAAAATTATTGAAGAAATCACAAGAGAACAGAAAATAATATATTGTGAAATTGCACTTTGTTAATGAATTTTAGTAATATTTTTTTACCATCAACATTTGCCTCTACTTATCAGTCAATGATAAAATAATGCAGAACAAAGTTGAGAAGTATTGATTTAAAAAAAAAAATTCAACACAATCTTGAAATGGTAAAAGATTCAATTTAGCTTTGACTATAATTTTACATTATATTAGAATGTTGTACTATTTCATGATACGTGAAGGATTTTTATTATCAGGCACAGTCCTGATGCTACATGTACACTGTATATTCAAGCTCATTTATTGAAAAATGAGACCTGAACATTATAATTGAACCTTGGACCTTTAGCTTTGAATGTCAATACCCTTCTACCGAGTCATTCCAGTTTGTCTTTTATCTAGAGTCACTCTTTACTAGCTTAAATATCAGTAGTCACACTTTTTTTCGTTTTGGCTATAAAAGCAATACAAATTAAAAGTCATCAAAATTGGTGGTTTTTTAATGTTCATGTTTCATATAGTTTGGATGAATTTTAAAGGAGTTTTATATTCTCGATATAATGCGATAAGCAACTATTTCCGCAATATATTCCTTTATAAGTGAAGAAACAGGGATTTATAATATTTTTAAATATATAACTGTAAATTGGAACAATTTGTTAGATTTTGCATTTTTTAATAATGTAATTCTAAAAAACATATTTAAAGCGTTTGGGATTGGTATTTCTTGGTATTTTTCCATTGTAATACCACAAACCGATCACGTGATAAAGTGCCAAAAATATACCCGCCCTGCATATCCCCCTCCCTCCACCCCCAAACCCTTGCAAGTGAACTTGTGATGGTGTCTGATGCCTAGAGAGGACAATCAAAGCATTCTTCCGGTGGCTATTTGATTGTATGTTTTTGTGTCACGTGCTTGCATCATTGTGTTCATGCTCACATTGTTATTTTAAAACTGACAAAATATATATAAAACCGAAGGAAGTAGATTTGAAAGTAGTGAATTGCATAAAGTTTGTTAGAAGTATGCTTAGGTAAGGGGTGGTAGCAGAGAAGATTTAATAAGAAGGCAGGGGGAGGTGTTTTACAGGTGTGTAAGAGGCCTGGTATGGAAAAGGGAAGTACCCTTGAAATTCAAGCAAATGTTTTTAGGGCATACTTTGTATCCATAATTACATATGCAACAGAAACCTGGACATTTGATACAAAAGAGGCAAGGAAGATTGAGTTTATGAGATTAAGTTTTTAAGGAGCATGCTGTTATCAGTAGAAATAGGATTATAAGTGAAGATGTTTAGGCAAGAATTGGACTACAGGGGTTACATAAGAGAATAAAGGAAGTAAGGGTGATAGGGTATGGACCCGCGATGAAAATATAAAATGAAAGAATCCAAAGGAGAAAGATGGAGATGAAGTTTGGAGAGAAAAGACCACAAGGGAGACTAAGGAAGAGACAGGAGGAGGACAGGACAGCAAATGTGTGGGTGAGAAGATAAGAATGGACTAAAGTAAGCAAGGAAGAATGTGTATGGAAAGATGATCAAGGAATTTTACTAAACTGACAACGGGCTAACAATTCATGAGGATGAAAGAAAATAATGATGATGATGATGGTTTACTAGGTAGGATTGTGGATATCTCTGAATGGCTTATATTTTCACCAGTTACCACAAATACCCAATACTCACAACTAGTATAAAATAATGCTGAATACAAGACCAACTATGATGGGTCAGTGGTAGAGCATTGGTACACAAAGCCCAAGCTCCCAGGTTCAATACCTGCATCCAAGACATCATTTTTAATTTGATTTAATTTAATGATCCTAGTTTGGCAATTTTTAGTCTTGGAGAGATAGTGGGAAACCATTTTAGAAAAACCACCTATCTGAGTATAGCTGGATAGTATTCTAACCCCTATCTGGATGTCAATGGAAAACCAAACTATACAAGATTGGTGCTTTAGTTAATACACCCACTAATGTGTGTATAGCTGCAGTTATTTGTATCTGAAAATTGTTCGAGAACTAGTTTTAGTTTCCTAACTTCGGAATATAAAAAAGACAAAGATTCACAAAGCAGAAAATGGTGGAAAAATTGATATTTCTCTTTTTTTTTAAACTAAACATAGTCCCACAATCCTTTTAACAGTCAGGTACACATTTGAATACAAGTTAAAACTGATCTTTCCCACTTTAAATTCATGCTAAGAGTCTTATAAAGTTGCGGCACTGGCCCGCATTGGTGTGTTACTGAAAGCCTCAAGTAGGAGTAAGGGTGGTTAGATCCATTTGACCTCCTCCTGCTTCTCTGGAGTCTGTACTCCCTCCAACTCAAGGTGGGGAGTGAGTTTAACATAGGGGCGGTGAGAATGTATCGATGCCAAAGAGGGGAAGTATTGGCGGTAGCATAGGTATGACATGGAGAAGCCCAGTGCAGAACCGCATAGCACGTCTGGAACAATGTAACTAAGTTACACCTAAGCTCGGGTACCCAAACATAATTAATTTTGTAATATTAATAATCTATTTACTTTTTTTAGCACAGTGTCTTACTACACATTTGCATTTTACACCTAATTTATTTACTATTTAAATACAATGTTGTTAATATTGTTCAGTGATCTTGATTAAATGTTTATAATTTGGAGTAGACATATGGAACTGTTCCGTATGATAAGACTTATGGAGTTATTCCATTCACTTCAAATAATACAGGTTTATTTTTTTCTGCAAGCCCTAAAATGTATTATTTCATACCATTTTATTTTATACTATGGTCTGACATCAAGTAGGTCGTGAAATTGTCATTTTTACAGTGAGCTTGTTTATTAATCGGTTTGTTTATAGTTTAGTTATCTTTGGATTCAATCTAAACAAACATTGACTATAATGGTGTGAAAAGTGTTTTGCTAACAAAATAAATTTAAGATTTATTAGATCTATTAGTAATAACAGGATTCAAAAAGTGAAATAAGTGAGGAAAATGAACAGAATGTGTGGACATTGCTAAATATAATGATTCAAGGAGCAAAGAAGATGGGATAGAGTTATGCCAAGGTGATTGTATTACAAGCTTATCGTACACTAATGAACAATTAAAGTGGTTTTGTGTCAGTAGTTGACTTTTTAAAAAGTATTTAATTAAAAATAAAACAAATTAAGAGATTAAAATAAAAGTAAATCCAAAAAACATTTATTATGAAACGCAGCAAAAATAGAATATTTTTAGGCGCATTTAATTCCTGCCACTATTTACAAATATGTGGAAAAATATTACAACCTTACTGGGTTAAAGAGTTTATATTTGATTCAGAACAATAATTGAATATTCAATTCAAAAAAGATTTTAAAGAGTAAGAGAAATTTTGGATATGAATCAAAATTAAAAATCTTAAGACCTACACAGGCTTATTCTACAAATAATTAAACCGTTATTGAAGACATCGCATGCTCTAAAAAATGTATATACAAAATAATATGGCTAGAGTTATCCCCTCACCTTGCCAGTGATGATGATAGTCACAGGTCCGACTGAGCGCCACGCTCAAAGCGACAGCCAGAGGTGTCAAGCACACACACATACGCCAGGCCTTTCCGCGCCCCAGACTGCTGAACACATGGAGTTTGCCTGCCAGGTAGAATGCCACAAAACCCATGCTGGCAAATGCGACTGAAAGATTTAATCCCTGTACTTTGAATATTTTGATGAGATGGAGTTAAAATGTTTGTAAAGAGGGTGAGGGGGACAAAGTTTCGAAAACTTTGACTATTTTGAATATCCATTCATGTTGATTTAAAAGTTAAATTCCAAATCCGACAATTACGAAGCCTCGACAAAAAAAAACATTAAAATTTTTTAAAAAAAACCATTGTAATAAATAATAAGGAATGATTAAGATTATTAGTAGTAGAATTCAATTTTTGGTAAAGTTGACAAAATGTGTTAATTTAGTATGAAAAAACATGGATATATATGATCAGAGCCCTGCTTTTATGGTGAATAAAAGAGCCCAATTTCGTTTTTAAGTTTCCCAAAAGCGGTGAATAAGCGATGAATTACAAAAATCCTATTTTTGCGACGAAATTATCGAATTGAGATAAAAGCGTTAAAAAAGTGGTTTTTACCAAACTTTCGTGATTAAGGTGACTTTGTTGGGTTAAAACTAGACTTCCAAGACAATGTTTGAAACAGGTAAACTAAACATATTGAAGTGAAAACCAAAAATTACATTTTGTTTGGACAAAACAGTAAAAAACACTAGTCCGCAAAAAAATGTGCTGTCAACTTATTAAAAAAGTAAGATTTAGCGGCAGCTGGTCCGGGAAAAGTATGTACAAGTCACAAAGACAAAATATTACACAAA